>SZWC01003641.1:33027-63281 GCA_023375785.1 Penium margaritaceum
GTCATGGTCAGTGGCACATGCCAACTTTGTCAAGGCATTGCGCACAATAGCCACACCAAACCACCAATTCCTTACCTTGTTTATATATGCGAGGTCATGCGTAGTACACTTGCACTGTGATTGGGTACTCTGACTGTAGCAGAATCATGTGATGATTCATAGAAGTTGAAGTCACTAGGTAAACTTTATGGTCATGGTCAGTGGGACACGCCAACTTTGTCAAGGTATTACGCACAATCGTCACACCGAGCCACCGAGTTTTTACCTTATTTATACCTGAGAGGCCATGCATAGTACATGTGCACTGTAATTGGGCACTCTGACCGTGGCTGACTCGTGTTACAATTCGTAGAACATAAAGTCACTTGGTAAAGTTTGTGTTCATGGTTAGTGACACATGCCAACTTTGTCAAGGCATTGCGCACAATAGCCACACCAAGCCACCAGTTTCTACCGTGTTTATACCCGCAAGGTCATGCATAGTACATGTACACTGTGATTGAGCACTCTGACCGTGGCTGACACGTGCTCCAATTTGTCAAAGTTATAAGTTCTTGGTTAACTTTGTGGTCATGGTCAGTTGCACATGCCAACTTTGTCAAGGCATTGCGCACAACAGAAACACCAAGACACCAGTTTTTTACCTTGTATATACCTGCAAGGTCATGCATAGTACATGTGCACTGTGATTGGGCACTCTGACCGCGGCTGACTCGTGTTACGATGCGTAGAAGTTAAATTCACCTGGTTAACTTTGTGGTCATGGTCAGTGGCACATGCCAACTTTGTCAAGACATTGTACACAAGAGCCACAGCGAGCCACCAATATTCTACCTTGCTTATACCTGCAAGGTCATGCATAGTACATGTGCACTGTGATTGGGCACTCTGACGGTGGCTGACTCGTGCTACAATTTGTAGAAGTAAAAGTTACTTGGATAAATTTGTGGTCATGATCAGTGGCACATGTCAACTTTGTCAAGGCATTGCGCATGATAGCCGCACCGAGCCACCAGTGTTTTACCTTGCTTATGCCTGAAAGGTTTTGCCTAGCACACGTGCACTGTGATTGGACAATCTGATCATGGCTGACTCGTGTTATGATTCGTAGAAGTTACAGTCACTTGGTAAACTTTGTGGTCATGGTCAGTGGCACATGACAACTTTGTGAAAGCATTGCGCACAATAGCCACACCAAGCCACCGGTTTTTTTCCTTGTTCATACCTGCCAAGTCATGCATAGTACATGTGCACTGTGACTGGGCACTTTGACAGTGGCTGACTCATGTGATGATTCATATAAGTTAAAGTCAGTTGGTGAACTTTGTGGTCATGGTCAGTTGCACAGGTAAACTTTGTCAAGGCATTGGGCACAATAGCCACACCAAGCCACCGGGTTCTTACCTTGTTCATACCAGCAAGGGCATACGTAGTACATGTGCACTGTGATCAGGCCCTCTGACTGTGGCTGACTCGTGTTCCAATTCGTAGAAGTTAAAGTCACGTGGATAAGTTTGTGGTCATGGTCAGTGGCACATGCGAACTATGTCAAGACATTGCGCACAATAGCCGCACTGAGCCACCAGTGTTTTACCGTTTTATACCTGCAAGTTTATGCCTAGCACACGTGCACTGTGATTGGACACTCTGACCGTGGCTGACTCAGGTCATGATTCATAGACGTTTAAGGTACTTGAATAAACTTTTGGTCATGGTCAGTTGCACATGCCAACTTTGTCAAGGGGTTGCGCACAATAGCCCGGCCAGGCCACCGGTTTTTTGCCTTGTTCATACCAGCACGGTCATGCATACTACATGTGCACTGTGATTGGGCATTCTGACCGTGGCTGACTCGTGTTACGATGCGTAGAAGTTAAAGTCACTTGGTAAACTTTGCGGTCATGGTCAGTGGCACAGGCCAACTTTGTCAAGGCATTGCGCACAATAGCCACACTGCCCCACCAGTGTTTTACCTTGTTTATACCTGCAAGTATAATCCTAGCACACGTGCACTTTGATTGGACAACAGAGCCACCAGTATTGTACATTGTTTGTACCTGCAAGATCATGCCTAGTACATCTGCACTGTGATTGGACAGTCTGAATGTGGCTGACTCATGTTATGATTCATGGAAGTTAATGTCACTTGGATACATTTGTGGTCATGGTCAATGGCACATGCCAACTTTGTCAAGGCATTCGCACAATAGCCACACCGAGCAACCAGTATTCTACCTTGTTCATACCTGCAAGGTCATGCCAAGTATATTTGCACCGTGATTGGACACTATGACTGTGGCTGACTCGTGTTATGATTCATAGCCGTTTAAGGTACTTGGTAAACTTTGTGGTCATGGTCAGTGGCACATGCCAACTTTGTCAAGGCATTGCGTACTATAGCCGTGCCAAGACACCGGGTGTTTTACCCTGTTTATACCTGCAAGGTCATGCATATTACATGTGCACTGTGATTGGGCACTCTATCCGTAGCTGACTCGTGTTACGATTAGTAAAAGTTAAATTCACTTGGTAAACATTTGTGGTCACGGTCAGGGGCGCATGCCAACTTTGTCAAGGCATTGCGCACAATAGTCACACCGAGCCACCAGTATTCTACCTTGTTTGCACCGGCAAAATCATGCCTAGTACATCTGCACTGTGATTGGACACTCTGACCGTGGCTGACTCGTGTTATGATTCATGGTCGTTTAAGGTACTTGGTAAACTTTCTGGTCATGTTCAGTGGCACATGCCATCTTTGTCAAGGCATTGCGCACAATAGCCACGGTCAGAGTGTCCAATCACAGTGCATATATACAGGGCATGACCTTGCAGGTATAAACCAGGTAGAATACTGGTGGTTCGGTGTGGCTATTGTGCACAATGCCTTGACAAAGTTGGCATGTACCACTGACCATGACCACAAATGCATCCAAGTGAATTCTACTTCTATTGATCATAACACAGGTCAGCCACGGTCAGAGTGTCCAATCGCACTGCAGATGTACGAGGCATGATCTTGCAGGTGCAAACAAGCTAGAATACTGGTGGCTCGGTGTGGCTATTGTGCGCAATACCTTGACAAAGTTGGCATGTGCCACTGACCATGACCACAATGTTTACCAAGTGACTTAAACGGCTATGAATCATAACACGAGTGAGCCACGGTCAGAGTGTCCAATCACACTGCAGATGTACTAGGCATGATCTTGCAGGTGCAAACAAGGTAAAAACCCGCAGCTTGGCACGGCTATTGTACGCAATGCCTTGACAAAGTTGGCATGTGCCACTGACCATGACCACAAAGCCTACCAAGTACCTTAAACGGCTATGAATCATAACACAATTCAGCCACGGTCAGGGTGTCCAATCACAGTGCAGATATACTGGGCATGACCTTACAGGTATATAAAAGGTAGAATACTGGTGACTCGGTGTGGCTATTGTGGGCAATGCCTTGGCAAAGTTGGCATGTGCCACTGGCCATGACCACAAATGTATCCAATGGACTTTTACTTCTATTGATGATAACACGAGTCAGCCACGTTCAGAGTGTCCAATCACAGTGCAGATGTACTAGGCATGATCTTGCAGGTTCAAACAAGGTAAAAATCTGGTGGCTTGGTGTGGCTATTGTGCGTAATGCCTTGACAAAGTTGGCATGTGCCACTAACCATGACACCAAATGTATCCAAGTGAGTATTACTTCTATTGATCATAACACGAGCCAGCCACGGTCAAAGTGTCCAATCACAGTGCAGATGTACTAGGCATGATCTTGCAGGTATAAACAAGGTAGAATACTGGTGACCCGGTGTGGCTATTGTGCGCAATGCCTTGACAAAGCTGGCATGTGCCACTGACCATGACCAAACAGTTTACCAAGTACCTTAAACGGCTATGAATCATAACACGAGTCAGCCACGGTCAGAGTGTCCAGTCACAGTGCAGATATACTAGGTATGACCTTGCAGATACAAAAAAGGTAGAATACTGGTGACTCCGTGAGGCTATTGTGCGCAATGCCTTGACAAAGTTTTCATGTGCCACTGACCATGACCAGAACTGTATCAAAGTGACTTTTATTTCTATTGATCATAACACGAGTCAGCCACGGTCAGAGTGCCCAATCGCAGTACACATGTAATACGCACAGCCTTGCGAGTATAAACAAGGTGGAAAACTGGTGGCTTGGCACGACTTTGTGCACAATGCTTTGACAATGTTGGCATGTGCCACTGACCATGACCACGAATTTAACCAAGTACCTTAAACGGCTATGAATCATAACACGAGTCAGCCACGGTCAGAGTGTTCAATCACGGTGCAGATACTCTGGGCATGACCTTACAGGTAAAAACAAGGTATAATAATGGTGGCACGGTGTGGCTTTTGTGTGAAATGCCTTAGCAAAGTTGGTATGTACCACTGACCATGACCACAAATGTATCCAAGTGACTTTTATTTCTATTGATCATAGCACGGGTCAGCCACGGTCAGAGTGTCCAATCGTAGTGCAGATGTACTATGCATGATCTTGCAGGTGCAAACAAGCTAGAACACTGGTGGCTCGGTGTGGCTAATGTGTGCAATGCCTTGACAAAGTTGGCATGTGCCACTGACCATGACCACAAAGTTTACCAAGTACCTTAAACGGCTATGAATCAGAACACGAGTCAGCCACGGTCAGACTGTCATATCACATTGCAGATATACTAGGCATGACCTTTCAGGTATGAACAAGGTAGAATACTGGTGGCTCAGTGTGGCTATTGTGCGCAATGCCTTGACAAAGTTGGCATGTGCCACTGACCATGACCACAAATGTATCCACAGGGATAAATATGGACTTTTACTTCTATTGATTATAACACGAGTCAGTCACGGTCAGAGTGCCCAATCACAGTGCACATCTAACATGCATGACCTTGCAGGCATAAACAAGGTTAAAAACCGGTGGCTTGGCACGGCTATTGTGTACAATGCCTTGGCAAAGTTGGCATGTGCCACTGACCATGACCACAGATGTATCCAAGTGACATTTACTTCTATTGATCATAACACGAGTCAGCCACGGTCAGAGTGTCCAACCACAGTGCATTTGTACAGGGCGTGATCTTGCAGGTTCAAACAAGGTAAAAAACCGGTGGCTTGGTGTGGTTATTGTGCGCACTGCCTTCACAAAGTTGGCATGTGGGACCGACATGACCACAAATGCATCAAAGTGAATTTTACTTTTATTGATCATAACACGAGTCTGCCACGGTCAGAATGGCCAATCACAGTGCAGATGTACTAGGCATGATCTTGCAGGTATAAACAATGTAGAATATTGGTGGCTTGGTGTGGCTATTGTGCGCAATTCCTTGACAAAATTGACATGTGCCACTGACCATGACCACAAAGTGTGCCATGTACCTTAAACGGCTATGAATCATAACACGAGTCAGCCACAGTCAGAGTGTCCAGTCACAGTGCAGATATTCTGGATATTACCTAGCAGGTATAAGCAAGGTAGAATACGGGTGGCTTGGTATGGCTATTGTGCGCAATGCCTTGACAAAGTTGGCATGTGCCACTGACCATGACCACAAATGTATCAAAGTGACTTTTACTTCTATTGATCATAAAACGAGTTAGCCACGGTCAGAGTTCCCAACCACAGTGCACATCCAATATGCACGAGCTTGCAGGTATAAACAAGTTAAAAAACTGGCTTCTTGGCAGGGCTATTGTGCGCAATGCCTTGACAAAGTTGGCATGTGCCATAAACCATGACCACAATGTTTACCAAGTACCTTAAACGGCTATGGTTTATAACACGAGTCAGCCACGGTCAGAGTGTCCAATCACAGTGAAGATGTACTAGGCATGACCTTGCAGGTACAAACAAGGCATTACACTTGTGGCTCGGTGTGGCAATTATGCGCAACGCCTTGACAAAGTTGGCATGTGCCACTAACCATGACCACAAAGTTTACCAAATGACTTTAACTTCTACGAATCGTAACACGAGTGAGCCACCGTTAGAGTGCCCAAGCAGAGTGCACATCTTATATGCATGACCTTGCAGGTATAATCAAGGTAAAAAACCGGTGGCTTGGCACGGCTATTGTGCGCAATGCCTTGATACAGTTGGCATGTGCCACTGACCATGAACACAAAGTTTACCAAGTACCTTAAATGGCTATGAAACATAACACGAGTCAGCCACGGTCAGGGTGTCCAATCACAGTGCAGATATACTGTGCTTGAACTTACAGGTATAAACAAGGTAGAATACTGGTGGCACGGTGTGGCTTTTCTGCGCAATGCCTTGACAAAGTTCGCATGTGCCACTAACCATGACCACAAAGTTTACCAAGTGCTTTTAACTTCTACGAATCGTAACACGGGGCAGCCAAGGTAAGAGTGCCCAATCACAGTGCACATCTTACATGCATGACCTTGCAGGTATAAACAAGGTAAAAAACCGGTGGCTTGGCACGGCTATTGTGCAAAATGCCTTGAAAAAGTTGGCATATGCCACTGACCATGACCACAAAGTTTACCAAGCACCTTAAACGGCTATGAATCATAACTCGAGTCAGCCACGGTCAGAGTGTCCAATCACTTTGCAGATATACAGGGAATGACCTTGCAGGTATAAACAAGGTAGAATACTGGTGGCTCGGTGTGGCTATTGTGCACAATGCCTTGACAAAGTTGGCATGTGCCACTGACCATAACCATAAATGTATCCAAGTGACATACACTTCTATAGATCATAACACGAGTCAGCCACGGTCAGAGTGTCCAATCACAGTGCAGATGTGCTAGGCATGATCTTGCAGGTGCAAACAAGGTAGAATATTGGTGGCTCGGTGTGGCTATTGTGCGCAATGTCTTGAGAAAGTTGGCATGTGCCACTGACCAGGACCACAAAGTTTACCAATTGACTTTAACTCCACGAATCATAACACGAGTCAGCCAAGGTCAGAATGTCCAATCACAGTGTAGATATACTGGACATGACCTTACAGGTATAAACAAGGTAGAATACTGGTGGCTCGGTGTGGCTATTCTGCGCAATGCCTTGACAAAGTTGGCATGTGCCACTGACCATGACAACAAGGTTCACCAAGTACCTTAAACGGCTATGAATCATAACACGAGCCAGCCACGGTCAGAGTGTCCAAGTACAGCGCAGATATACTGGGCATGACCTTGTAGGTATAAGCAAGGTGGAATACTGGTTGCTTGGTGTGGCTATTGTGCGTAATGCCTTGACAAAGTTGGCATGTGCCACTGACCATGACCACAAATGTATCCAAGTGACATACACTTCTATTGATCATAACACGAGTCAGCCACGGTCAGAGTGTGCAATCATAGTGCAGATGTAGTAGGCATGATCGTGTAGGTGCAATTAAGGTAAAAAACCGGTGGCATGGCACGGCTATTGTGGGCAATGCCTTGACAAAGTTGGCATGTGCCACTGACCATGACAAGAACGTTAGCCAAGTACCTTAAACGACTATGAATCATAACAGGAGTATGCCACGGTCAGATTGTCCAATCATAGTGCAGATATACTGGGCATGACCTTATAGGTATAAACAAGGTAGAATACTGGTGGCTCGGTGTGGCTATTGTGTGCAATGCATTGACAAACTTGGCATGTGCCACTGACCAGGACCACAAATTTATCCAAGTACATTAAACGGCTTTGAATCATAACACAAGTCAGCCAATGTCAGGTTGTCCAATCACAGTGCAGATATACTGGGAATGACATTGCAGGTATAAAAAAGGTAGAATACTGGTGGCTCGGTTTGGCTAATGTGTGCAATGCATTGACAAAGTTGGCATGTGCCACTGACCATGACCACAAATTTATCCAAGTACATTAAACGGCTTTGAATCATAACACAAGTCAGCCAATGTCAGGTTGTCCAATCACAGTGCAGATATACTGGGAATGACATTGCAGGTATAAAAAAGGTAGAATACTGGTTGCTCGGTTTGCCTATTGTGTGCAATGCCTTGACAAAGTTGGCACGTGCCACTGACCATGACCACAAATGTATCCAAGTGACTTTTACTTCTTTTGATCATAACACGAGGTAGCCATGGTCAGAGTGTCCAATCACAGTGCAGATGTACTAGGCATGATCTTGCAGGTTCAAACAAGGTGAAAAGCCGGTGACTTGGTGTGGCTATTGTGTGTAATGTCTTGACAAAGTTGGCATGTGCCACTGACCATGACCACAAATGTATCAAAGTGACTTTTACTTCTACTGATCGTAACACAAGTCAGCCACGGTCATAGTGTCCAATCACAGTGCAGATGTACTAGGCATGATATTGCAGGGTTAAACAAGGTAGAATACTGGTGGCTAGGTGTGGCTATTGTCCACAATGCCTTGACTCCGTTGGCATGTGCCACTGACCATGACCACAAAGCTTACCAAGTGACTTTAACTTCTACAAATCGTTAAATGAGTCAGTCACGCTCAGAGTACCCAATCACAGCGCACATGTAATATGCATGACCTTGCAGGTATAAATAAGGTAAAAAACCGGTGGCTTGGCACGGCTATTGTGCGTAATGCCTTGACAAAGTTGGCATGTGCCACTGACTATGACCACAAAGTTGATCAAGTACCTTAAACGGCTATGAATCACAACAAGAGTCGGCCACGGTCAGAGTGTCCACTCACAGTACAGATATATTGGTCATGACCTTGCAGGTGTAAACAAGGTAGAATACTGGTGGCTCGTTGTGGCTATTGTGCGCAATGCCTTGACAAAGTTGGCATGTGCTACTGACCATGACCACAAAGTTTACCAAGTGACTTTTACTTCTATTGATCATAAAACAAGTCAGCCACGGTCAGAGTGTCCAATAACAGTGCATATTTAGTAGGCATGATCTTGTAGAAGCAAACAATGTACAATACTGGTGGCTCGGTGTGGCTATTGTGCGCAATGCCTTGACAAAGTTGACATGTGCCACTGACCATGACCACAAAGTTTACCATGCACCTTAAACGGCTATGAATCATAACACGAGTCAGCCACGGTCAGAGTGTCCAAGCACAGTGCAGACATACTGGGCATGACCTTGCAGGTATAAACAAGGTAAAAAACTGGTAGCTTGGCACGGCCATTGTGCATAATGCCTTGACAAAGTTGGCATGTGCCACTGACCATGACCACAAAGTTTATCAAGTACCTTAAATGGCGCTGAATCACAACACGAGTCAGCCACGGTCAGAGTGTCCAATCATAGTGCATACATACTGGGCATGACCTTGCAGGTATAAATACGGTAGAATACTGGGGGCTCGGTGTGGCTATTGTGCGCAATGCCTTGACAAAGTTGGCATGTGCCACTGACCATGACCACAAATGGTTCCAAGTGACTTTTACTTCTATTGATCACACAATGACTCAGCCACGGTCAGAGTATCCAATCACAGTGCAGATGTACTTGGCATGATCTTGCAGGTGCAAAAAAGGTAGAATACTGGTGGCTCGGTATGGCTATTGTGCGAAATGCCTTGACAAAGTTGGCATGTGCCACTGGCCATGACTACAAAGTTTACCAGGTGACTTTAACTTATACGAATCATAACACGAGTCAGCCACGGTCAGAGTGTCCAATTACAGTGCAGATGTACTAGGCATGATCTTACATGTGCAAACAAGGGAGAATACTGGTGGCTCGGTGTGGCTATTTTGCGCAATTCCTTGACAAAGTTGGCATGTGTCACTGACCATGACCACAGATGTATCCAAGGGACTTTTACTTCTATTGATCATGACACGAGTGAGCCACTGTCAGAGTGTCCAATCACAGTGCATATGTACTAGGCAAGATCTCGCAGGTAGAAACAAGGTAGAATACTGGTGGCTTGGTGTCGCTATTGTGTGCAATGCCTTGACAAAGTTGGCATGTGCCACTGACCATGACCACAAATGTATCCAAGTGACTTTTGCTTCTACTGACCATAACACGAGTCAGCCACGGTCAGAGTGTCCAATCACAATGCAGATGTACTAGGCATGATCTTGCAGGTATAAACAAGGTAGAATACTGGTGGCTCGGTGTGGCTATTGTGCGCAATGCCTTGACTCAGTTGGCATGTGCCACTGACCATGACCACAAAGTTTACCATGTGACTTTAACGTCTACGAATCGTAAAACGAGTCAACCACGGTTAGAGTGCCCAATCACAGCCCACATATAATATGCATGACCTTGCAGGTATAAAGAAGGTAAAAAACCGTTGGATTGGCACGGCTATTGTGCGCAATGCCTTGACAAAGTTGGCATGTGCCACTGACCATGACCACAAAGTTTATCAAGTACCTTAAACGGCTATGAATCACAACAAGACTGAGCCACGGTCAGAGTGTCCAGCCACAGTGCAAATATACTGGACATGACCTTGCAGGTGTAAGAAAGGTAGAATATTTGTGGCTCGGTGTGGCTATTGTGCGCAATGCCTTGAAAACGTTGGCATGTGCCACTGGCCATGACCACAAATTTTACCAAGTGACTTTAACTTCTACGAATCATAACATGAGTCAGCCACGGTCGGAGTTACCAATCACAGTGTAGATGTACTAGGCATGATCTTGCAGGTACAAACAAGGTATAATACTGGTGGCTCGGTCTGGCTATTGTGCGCAATTCCTTGACAAAGTTGGCATGCGCCACTAACCATGACCACAAATGTATCCAAGTGCCTTTTACTTATATCGATCATAGCACGAGTCAGCCATGGTCAGAGTGTCCAATCACAGTGCAGATGTACTAGTGATGATCTAGCAGGTAGAAACAAGGTAGAATACTGGTGGCTCCGTGTGGCTATTGTGTGCAATGCCTTGACAAAGTTGGCATGTGCCACTGACCATGACTACAAAGTTTACCAAGTACCTTTAACGGCTATGAATCATAACACGAGTCAGCCATGGTCAGAGTGTCCAATCATACTGTAGATATACTGAGCATGACCTTGCAGGTACAAACAAGGTAGAATACTGGTAGATCGGTGTGGATATTGTGCGCAATGCCTTGACAAAGTTGGCATGTGCCACTGACCATGACCACAAAGTGTACCAACTGACCTTAACTTCTACGAATCATAACACGAGTCAGCCACGATCAGAATGTCCAATCACAGTGCAGATGTACTAGGCATGATGTTGCAGGTGCAAACAAGGTGGAATACGGGTGGCTCGGTGTGGCTATTGTGCGCAAATCCTTGACACAGTTGGAATGTGCCACTGACCATGACCACAAATGTACCCAAGTGACTTTTACTTCGATTGATCCTAACACGAGTCATTCGGTCAGAGTGTCCAATCAGAGTGCAGATGTACTAATCATGATCTAGCAGGTAGAAACAAGGTAGAATACTGGTGGCTCGGTATGGCTATTGTGTGCTAGGCCTCGACAAAGTTGGCATGTGCCACTGACCATGACCACAAAGTTTACCAAGTACCTTAAACGGCTATGAATCATAACACGAGTCAGCCATGGTCAGAGTGTCCAATCACAGTGCAGATATACTGTGCATGACCTTGCAGGTACAAACAAGGTAGAATACCGGTAGATCAGTGTGGATGTTGTCCGTAATGCCTTGACAAAGTTGGCATGTGCCATTGACCATGACCACAAAGTTTACCAAGTGACTTTAACTACTACGAATCGTAACACGAGTCAGCCACGGTCAGAGTTCCCAATCACAGTTCAGATGTACTTGGCATGACCTTGCAGGTAGAAACGATGCAAACACCGGTGGCCTGGCACGGCTGCTGTGCGCAATGCCCCGACAAAGTTGGCATGTGCCACAGACCATGACCACAAAGTTTACCAAGTACCTTAAACGGCTATGAATCATAACACAAGTTAGCCACGGTCAGAGTGTTCAATCACAGTGCAGACCTTACAGGTATAAAAAAGGTAGAATACTGGTAGCTTGGTGTGGCTACTGTGTGCAATGCTTTGACAAAGTTGGCATGTGCCACTGACCATGACCACAAATGTATTCAAGTGACTTTTACTTCTATTGATCATAACACGAGTCAGCCACGGTCAGAGTGTCCAATCACAGTGCAGATGTACTAGGCATGATCTTGCAGGTATAAACAAGGTAGAATACTGGTGGCTCGGTGTGGCTATTGTGCGCAATGCCTTGACGGAGTTTGCATGTGCCACAAACCATGACCACAAAGTTAACCAAGTGACTTTAACTTCTAAGAACCGTAACACGAGTCAGCCACGGTCCGAGTGCTCAATCACAGCGTACATCTAATATGCATGACCTTGCACATGCCAACTTTGTCAAGGCATTGCGTACAATAGCCACCCCAAGCCACCAGTATTCTACCTTGTTTGCACCTACAAAATCATGTCTAGTACATTTGCACTGTGATTGGACACTCTGACCGTGGCTTACTCGTGTTATGCTGAATAGAAGCAAAAGTCACTTGGTTTCATTTGTGGTCATGGTTAGTGGCACATGCCAACTTTGTCAGGGTATTGCGCACAATAGCCACAACGAGCCACCAGTATTCTACATTTTTTGTACTTGCAAGGTCATGCCCAGTATATCTGCACTATGATTGGACACTCTGATCGTGGCTGACTCAAGTTATGATTTGTAGAAGTTAATGTCACTTGGTGAACGTTCTGGTCATGGTCAGTGGCACATGTCAACTTTGTCGAGGCATTACTTACAATAGCCACACAGAGACACCAATGTACCATTCTTGGACCTGCAAGATCATGCCTAGTATATCTACACGGTGATTGGACACTCTGACCATGGCTGACTTGTGTTATGATCAGTAGAAGTAAAAGTCACTTGGATACATTTGTGGTCATGGTCAGCGGCACGTGCCAACATTGTCAAGGCATTGCGCACAATAGCCACACCGAGACACCAGTATTCTACCTTGTTTGTACCTGCAAGATCATGCCTAGTACATCTGCACTGTGATTGGAAACTCTGACCGTGGCTGACTCATGTTATGATCACTAGAAGTAAAAGTCACTTGGATATATTTGTGGTCATGGTCAGTGGCACATGCCAATGTTGTCAAGGCATTGTGCACAATAGGCACACCAAGTCACCAGTATTCTACCTTGTTTATACCTGCAAGGTCATGCCCATTATATCTTCACTGTGACTGGAAACTCTGACCGTGGCTGACTCGTGTTATGATTCATAGCTGTTTCAGGTACTTGGTAAACGTTTCGGTCATGGTCAGTGGCACATGCCAACTTTGTCAAGGCATTGCGCACAATAGCCGTGCCAAACCACCGATTATTACCCTGTCTATACCTGCAACGTCATGCATATTAGATGTGCACTGTGATTGGGTACTCTGACCACGGCTGACTCGTGTTATGATTTGTAGAAGTTAAAGTCACTTGGTAAACTTTGTGCTCATGGTCAGAGGCACATGCCAACTTTGTCAAGGCATTGCGCACAATAGCCACACCGAGCCACCAGTATTCTGCCTTGTTTGCACCTGCAAGATCATTCCTAGTACATTTGCATTGTGATTGGACACTCTGACCGTGGCTGACTCGTGTTATGATCAATAGAAGTAAAAGTCACTTGAATACATTTGTGGTCATGGTCAGAGGAACATGCCAACTTTGTCAAGGCATTGCGCACAATAGCCACACCGAGCCACCAGTATTCTACCTTATTTATACTTGCAAGGTCATGCCTAGTATATATGCCCTGTTATTGGACACTCTGACCGTGGCTGGCTCGTGTTCTGATTCATAGCTGTTTAAGGTACTTGGTAAGCTTTGTGGTCATGGTCAGTGGCACATGCCAACATTGTCAAGGCATTGCGCACAATAGCCGTGCCAAGCCACCGGTTTGCCTTGTTTATACCTGCAAGGTCATGCATATTAGATATTCACTGTAATTGGGCACTCTGATCGAGGCTGACGCGTGTTACAATTCGTAGAAGTTGAAGTCACTTCGTAAACTATGTGGTCATGGTCAGTGGCACATGCCAACTTTGTCAAGGCATTGCGCACAATAGCCACACCGGGCCACCATTATTCTGCCTTGTTTGCACCTGCAAGATCCCTCCTAGTACATCTGCACTGTGATTGGACACTCTGACCGTGGCTGACTTGTGTTATGATCAATAGAAGTCAAAGTCACTTGGATACAGTTGTGGTCATGGTCAGTGGCACATGCCAACTTTGTCAAGGCATTGCGCACAATAGCCACACCAAGCCACCAGTATTCTACCTTGTTTGTACCTGCAAGATCATGCCTTGTACATCTGCAATGTGATTGGACACTCTGACCGTGGCTGACTCGTGTTATGATCAATAGAAGTACAAGTCACTTGGATACATTTGTGGTCATGGTCAGTGGCACGTGACGCGTGTTACGATTCGTAGAAGTTGAAGTCACTTCGTAAACTATGTGGTCATGGTCAGTGGCACATGCCAACTTTGTCAAGGCATTACGTACAATAGCCACACCGAGCCAACAGTATTCTATCCTGTCTGTACCTGCAAGGTCATGCCCAGTATATCTGCACTGTGATTGGACACTCTGACCGTGGCTGACTCGTGTTATGATTCATATCCGTTTAAGGTACTTGGTGAACTTTGTGGTCATGGACAGTGGCAAATGCTAACTTCGTCTAGGCATTGCGCACAATAGGCACACCGAGCCACCAGTATTCTACCTTTTTTATACCTGTAAGGCCATGTTTAGTATATATACACTATG
This sequence comes from Penium margaritaceum, assembly GCA_023375785.1. Classification (NCBI taxonomy): domain Eukaryota; kingdom Viridiplantae; phylum Streptophyta; class Zygnematophyceae; order Desmidiales; family Peniaceae; genus Penium; species Penium margaritaceum. The sequence continues at coordinate 47,796 of SZWC01003641.1, forward strand.
ATTGGACACTCTGACCATGGCTGACTCATTTAGTGCAATAGAAGTAAATGTTACTTAAACACATTTGTGGTCATGTTTAGTGGCACATGCCAACTTAGTCAGGGCATTGCGCATAATAGCCACATCAAGCCACCAGTATTCTACCTTGTTTGTACCTGCAAGATCATGCCTAGTACATCTGCACTCCGATTGGACAGTCTGTCCGTGGCTGACTCATGTTATGACCAATAGAAGTAAAAGTCACTCGGATACATTTGTGGTCATGGTCAGTGGCACATGCCAACTTTGTAAAGGCATTGCGCACAATAGCCACACCGAGCCACCCGTATTCTACCTTGTTTATACCTGCAAGGTCATGCCCAGTATATCTGCATATTGATTGGACATTCTGACCGTGGATGACTCGTGTTATGATTCATAGCCGTTCAAGGTACTAGGTAAACTTTGTAGTCATGGTCAGTGGCACATGCCAACTTTGTCAATACATTGCGCACAATAAACGTGCCAAGCCACCGGTTTCTTACCTTGTTTATACCTGCAAGTTCATGCATATTAGATGTGCGCTGTGATTGGGCACTCTGACCGTGGCTTACTCGTGTTTGGATTTGGAGACGTTTAAGGTACTGGGTAAACTTTGTGGTCATGGTCAGTTGCACGTGCCAACTTTATCAAGGCATTGGGCACAATAGCCACACCGAGCCACCAGTATTGTACCTTGTTTACACCTGCAGGATCATGCCTAGTACATCTGCACTGTGATTGGACACTCTGACCATGGCTGACTCGTGTTATGATTCGTAGAAGTTAAAGTCACTTGGTAAACGTTGTGGTCATGGTCAGTGGCACATGCCAACTTTGACAAGGCATTGCGCACAATAGCCTCACAGCGCCACCCGTAAACTACCTTGTTTTCACCAGCAAGATCATGCCTAGTACATGTGCACTGTGAATGGACACTCTGACTGTGGCTGACTCGTTTTATGATCAAATGAATTAAAAGTCACTTTGATACATTTGTGGTCATGGTCAGTGGCACATGCCAACTTTGTCAAGGCATTGCGCACAATGACCACACCAAGCCACCAGTATTCTACCTTGTTTGTACCTGCAAGGTCATGTCCAGTATATCTACACTGTTATTGGACACTCTGACCGTGGCTGACTCGTAGAATGATCAATAGAAGTAAAAGTCACTTGGATACATGTGTGGTCATGGTCAGTGGCACATGCCAACTTTGTCAAGGCATTGTGCACAATAGCCAACCCAAGCCACTAATATTATACATTGTTTGCACCTGTAAGATCATGCCTAGTACATCTGCACTGTGATTGGACACTCTGACCGTGGCTAACACGTGTTATGATCAATAGAAGTAAAAGTCTCTTGGATACATTTGTGGTCATGGTCAGTGGCACATGCCAAATTTGTCAAGGCATTGCGCACAATAGCCATACCGATCCACAAGTATTCTACCTTGTTTGTACCTGCAAGATCATGCCCAGTACATCTGCACTGTGATTGGACACTCTGACCGTGGCTGACTCATGTTATGATTCATAGCCGTTTAAGGTACTTGGTAAATTCTGTGGTCATGGTCAGTGGCACATGCCAACTTTGTCAAGGAATTGCGCACAATAGCCGTGCCAAGCCACCGGTTTTACCTTGTTTATACCTGTAAGGTCATGCATATTATATGTGCACTGTGATTGGTTACTCTGACCGTGGCTGCCTCGTGTTATGATTCGTAGAAGTTAAAGTCACTTGGTAAGCTTTGTGGTCATGGTCAGTGGCACATGCCAACTTTGTCAAGGCATTGGGCACAATAGCCAAACCGAGCCACCAGTATTCTACCTTGTTTATACCTGCAATATCATGATTAGTACATCTGCACTGTGATTGGACACTCTGACCGTGGCTGACTCGTGTTATGATCAATAGGAGTTAAAGTCACTTGGATACATTTGTGGTCATGGTCAGTGGCACATGCCAACTTTGTCAAGGCATTGCGCACAATAGCCACACATAGCCACCAGTACTCTACCTTGATTACACCTGCAAGGTCATTCCCAGTATATCTACAGTGTGACTGGACAGTCTGACCGTGGCTGACTCGTGTTATGATTCATATCCGTCTAAGGTACTTGGTAAACGATGTGGTCATGGTCAGTGGCACGTGGCAACTTTGTCAAGGCATTGCACACAATAGCCACACCGAGCCACCAGTATTCTACCTTGTTTGTACCTGCAAGGCCATGCCCAGTTTATCTGAACTGTGATTGGATACTCTGACCGTGGCTGACTCGTGTTATGATTCATAGCCGTTTAAGGTACTTGGTAACCTTTGTGGTCATGGTCAGTGGCACATGCAAACTTGGTCAAGGCATTGCGCACAAAAGCCGTGCCAAGCCACCGGTTTTTAACTTTGTTTGTACCTGCTAGTTCATGCAAATTACATGCGCACTCTGATAGGACACTCTGATGGTGGCTGACTCATGTTATGATCAAAAGAAATAAAAGTCACTTGGACACATTTGTGGTCATGGTCAGTGCCACATGCCAACTTTGTCAAGGCATTGCGCACAATAGCCACACCGAGCCACCAGTTATCTACCTTGTTTATACCTGCAAGGTCATGTCCAGTATGTCTGCACTGTGATTGGACACTCTGACCGTTGCTGACTTGTGTTATGATTCATAGCCGTTTAAGGTATTTGGTAAACTTTGTGGTCATGGTCAGTGGCACATGCCACCTTTGTCAGGGCATTTTGCACAATAGCCGTGCCAAGCCACCGGTTTTTTACCTTGTTTATACCTGAAAGGTCATCCATATTAGATGTGCACTATGAGTGGGCACTCTGACTGTGGCTGACTCGTGTTATGATCAATAGAAGTAAAAGTCACTTGGATACACTTGTGGTCATGGTCAGTGGCACATGCCAACGTTGTCAAGGCACTGCGCACAATAGTCGTGCCAAGCCATCGGTTTCTTACCTTTTGTTATACCTGCAAGGTCATGCATACTAGATGTGCACTGTGATTGGACACTCTGGCTGTGGCTGACTCGTGTTGTGATTCACAGCCGTTTGAGGCACTTGGTAAACTTTGTGGTCATGGTCAGTGGCACATGCCAACTTTGTGAAGGCATTGCGCACAATAGCCGTGCGAAGCCACCGGTGTTTTACCTTGTTTATACATGCAAGGTCATGCGTAGTACATCTGAACTGTGATTGGGCACTCTGACCGTGGCCGACTCGTGTTATGATTCATAGCCGTTTAAGGTGCTTGGTAAACTTTGTGGTCATGGTCAGTGGCACATGCCAACTTTGTCATGGCATTGCACACTATAGCCACACCGAGCCACCAGTATTCTACCTTGTTTGTACCTGGAAGGTCATGCCCAGTATATTTGCACTGTGTTTGGACACTCTGACCGTGGCTGACTGGTGTTACGATCAATAGAAGTAAAAGTCACTTGGATACATTTGTGGTCATGGTCAGTGGGACATGCCAACTTTGTCCAGGCATTGCACACAATAGCCACACTGAGCCACCAGTATTCTCTCGTGTTTATAGCAGCAAGGTCGTGTCTAGTACATCTGAAATGTGATTGGGCACTCTGACTGTGGCTGACTGTTAATGATGTTTCGTTCATCCACCGGAGTATGGGGGGGGGGGGGGAGGNAGGAGCTGGGCCCGGGTTCAAGAGGAGGAGGGGGAGGTCGACAAATCATCCGACGACCGCTCGATTGAGGAAAGAAATTGCGAGAAGGGCAGTTCAATTCCGGGGAGCGACGGGGCACGAAGGAAGATATTGCGGCGGACGTCGTGACCCGACCAGACCTGTTGAGAGGAAGGGAAGGCGGCCCAAGGCTGTCTTGATGGTAGCGGAACCACGTCCGAACCTTAAATGGAGGAGCGGTACTCGAGGCACCTTATCCAAAGGGGTTTTGATGTGCGAGCCGCGAAAGGGGCTATCCAGCGGGATGGGGTCTTGGGAAGCGGTGCGAGGAGAAGATAAGAAGAGAAGGACAAGAAGAGGACCGACTGCTGACGGGAACCGACTGCTAATGCAATACTGTTGATCCTGAGCTGCAAAGACGCTGAATCTGACAATGGAACCCTGACATTGGACGCTTCTGCTCCCGACTTGCGAGACGGCGTTCACCATTGGCTAGCGACGTTGCTGACCTCTCGCCTGACCCGGGTGTGGGAGGCTGACCCTGCAGCCGTTGGCCGGACTGAGAGATTGCTGCCCCTCAGTCGAAATCAGACCGTCAAGTGGGACCCGCGTCCCGTCTTGCGACAGGTTAGAGTAGGGAAGCTAGACCGGATCAGGAGTGTAGGAGAAGTGTGTGTGTGAGAGTGTGTGAAAGGCCGCTTCGCGAGGAGCACATCACGGAGCCATCATGGCCTGGTCCTGAGTTCCCACGGGAGCACCAGCCAACCAGCTCCAGGTGCGGTCCCCGAGACTCTCCAATGTCCTTCTACGCCATCTGCAACTGCTGCAATGTGCCCTGTCGGCTTGGCGCACGCACGGTTTTGGGAGTGATGCAATGGTTGCATCATCCTGCCGGTGGAGCCGTGGAGCAGTTCTGGCAACCGTGGCTGCAGAGACTTCCCCGCAACGACGAGCCCCACCACGTGGAGAGCAGGCAGGAGGTCGCGCGTGACATCGGGCGGCGTGCTATAGATGCGGCTGAAGAGCGGGCCGAGGCCTACCGAGCATACCAGCGCTACCAGCATGAGCTCGCCTGCCTGCGAGAGGAGGACTCGACACGTGCCCGTTCTCGTGCAGGTCGACGTACTAACGGACCACGGGAGTTACGTCGGGCCGTTCCACTGGCAAACAATGAAGGCGGCGTGCACCGCACGGTGCTTGTGCGAGGACTTGCACTGGTTGATGATCCGGTGACTCAGAAAGCTTACGGTTTGCGTGTTCTGCTTGGTGACGCCTAGGGTACTGATTGTGTGGTTAGGAGGGAAATGCTGATTGATTATACTCCCTCTTTTGTTTGAAGGCAATTACTTTGATTGGTGAAAGTCATCTCGTTTGGGTCGTTAGGAGGATTTCTCTCAGCAAATGTCATGTTCTCCGATGAATGATTGACCGTTGGTGATAAATTTAAGTGAGCGAATCTAACAGTTAGAATAACCACAGTGATTGTCCTGAGATTAGTCGAAGTCCCGGCCAAAGAAGTATGGGTCATTTGAAGAAGGGGTGTGTGTGTGACATATTCCCGGCACTAATTCGATGGATGATTCGTCGAGTGATTAAGAAAGGTTACCCGGTCGATGAAACGTGCTTTGATCAAAATGGAGCAAAAAGAGTTAACAGGACAGGGTAGAGTTGGAAATGGAAAGTAAGCGGAGCTGCGGGGATAGCGCGGAACAAACAAACACACAAGGAGCTGAACCTTGCATGCTGTCAGACCCGATTCCGGCCGAAGGCGAAAAAGGGTATAACAGTGTTAATGGTGCGGTGAGTGTGGACTCACTTATTTTCTGTGACGAGTGTGAAATGTACCTGCAGATCAGTCTATAATCCGAAACGCGGTTCTCTAAGGAGGGAGCTGTCGAATCTTCCACCGGACGGAAGACACCGTAGGCCATCCGTCACCGCAACCCCAACGATTCCCCTGATCACGGTGGTGTCCCCCTGCCAACCTACGAGGCGTGAGGATAGAGCGACCGTGCTGGTGAATCATTGGGCTATACCATTGGCGACGCAATGATGAGCCCCAACGCACTCTACGTCTCCGAAAAAAAAAGGATGAGGCGGACCGCCACCGCGCGTCATTACGAGAGAAGCCCAGAAGATCCTCCAGGGCTAGACCCTACAATTGAGTGGGATCCGGTGGATGATCAGTCCTTGCAGCTGTACAACAAAGGAGATGAGACGGACCCCGACGAAGAAGAAGAATTTCACCTGTGACGGCTTGAGGAACTCCGTGAATGGAAGGCTATCCGACAGGCACGGTTGGCCATTTCCTCCCAGGAGGACCCAAAGGAAGACGACACGCGCCACCCAGACAAGCAGCGCGACTCCATGCAGGTGGAAGACCATGTATCAGACGAAGAGCGGGAGCTTGAGGCGGATGAAGGGCCCGTCTTGCTCCATAAAGTCATGACGCCAGATGGAAGGACCGTTTACAAGGCAGTGGACATGACGCCAACGCAGGACGCACCGCGGCGCCTCGAGTTCTCTATCCCAAGGGTGTCCTCACCTGCACCTTCTGTCACCCATGGCGGGAATTGTGCAGACTTGGACAATGCCCAGGAGGACCAAGCAGAGGAAGAAGAAGTATCGTTAGATCACCCTTCGGTGCAGGCTTTACACACCTTGCATCAACTCGTCACCTTCTGTCCTCCGGCATTCCCCTCTCGCCCAACCGTTCACCCTCGTCGACCGGCCTTGGACTGCGGTGTGTCTCCACCACGAACAGGGAGGATCTTGGAGGCGGTGGGAAAACAGCAAAGGGAAACCCGACGGGAAGGCGCATCTATCGTGACTTCACGTCGTACAGATGCTGAGCAACAACCCCAACACCAACAGCAAACGAGCAAGGCATCCTCCGTTTTGGGAGCGTCGCACCGCCGAGAAGTCCCAGCTCAAGGAGGAATCAATGCTTCATCCACGGTCGGACCCACCAGACAAGTACGAGCCTTGGGGGACACGCACATCCTAACAGGGGCTCCGTCAACCAAATATACCGTACCACCTGTCCAGTCAAAGATGCAGTCATCTCATCATCAAACAAGCAAGACGTTAACCATACCTGTGGCAGGAAGACTCCAGTAAAGACCCTGAATGATGGGTGGTTCAACTGGACCTGGGCAAGGATCATTGGCTCATGGAGGTAAGCAGTATACTGTGCGAGTACAAGCGAGTTCAGTAGGACAGCACATGGGAAGTTCTGGGCTGGGAGGAGCCGATGCAGGACGTGCTCGACCAAGGGGAGCAGTAGTCGCTTCATCGGCTGGTGCTAGGGCAGTTGGCCTGGTGCAGGCACATCGATCCCACCTGGGGGCCCCGCCACGAGCGTAGGTGCTAATGGTGCCTCCACAGGAACTGACATTTAACCGAGCGACGAAGGCTTCTTACACTCTCCCAAAGCTCGACGTCTTCAAGGGTGAACCAGAGGAGGACCCGGCCATGTGGCTGTTCAAGTTGGGCACTTGTCTCGATTATGGGTTGTTATTTCCTGACTACATTGTCCCAGCAGTGTACCTAGCGCTACAAGGGAAAGCTTTGGAGTGGTTCACTGCATAGCATAAGGAACGTCCTTTTGCTGACTTTGATGATTTGGCGATTAGGATGACCGAGCGTTTTGACCTCATGAGCCTCAAAGAAGCAGAGCTCCACATTCGTACCATCCGCATGAAGGCTGGAGAAAACATCAAGTTACACAAGGACAAGTTAACCAAGATCTCGGTGCGATGTGTCGACATACCCTTGCGCATGATTAAGGAGTATTACCGGGATTCTCTTGTCCCGGGGATCGCTAACACATTTGGCTTTACGACATTTCAGCACATTAGACGCACTGAAGGAGGAAGTAGAACATCAGCAAAGGGAAATTAAACGACAAGCGGCTCAAGAACAGTCTGCTCTAAAGCAACATGTGGCGCCCACTATTTGCATGCCTACAGGAGTTTGGACACCCAACCTGAGGAACCCCCATAACTACCCACCCGTGAGTTGCTATGGATGCATATAATTCACCCATCGGCACCGAGAACATCCCAATCCCACCCCAATGCCAGGCGTGTCACCCAGAGGAGGACAATACCAAGGACGCGGACCGGTTGGACCAGGACCTGCCGCTGAATGGCAAGCTGTTGGTCCCAACATCACCGCCCGTCCCTCTGGTCCGGTGGGCAATGGGCCGGCGCAATGGAAGGCGTATGCGCAGCAGAGGGAGACGGGAGAGACACCAGCTACTACTCAGCCATCTACCTCAGATACTCCTACACGGAATCTGAAGCTCGATCTTCCCCGCTCCGAAGAACAGACCTCGCCAACTCCCCCAACGGCTGCAGAACAGGAACTGGTCACGGTGGCTCACGTACAAGGTGTGGAAGGATGGTCGATTGCGGAGATGTATGAGTGCATGCGCCAATATAAAGAGCAACAGGAACGGGCTGAAGCTGACCTGCAAACACGTGTCGAAGCGCGCTCGACACGGTTACCAAGTCAGATTTCGGCGATGCCCCCGAAGCCCCCACCTTAACCGCGCACGCGCCCTCCAAGGGGTCCCACGCCTCCACGTCGTCAGAGGGTGACCTTTGCGCCTTCAGCATGCGACGAGCCCACAGCAAGTGCCCTGACCTCCTTCCACCGTCCCTTCTAGGAGATATCCTTTGGAGAGTATCAACAGCAAAATCCCACCTCGTAGCGGTTCTGCAGGAATACGCTGAAAAGCTTCGACCAGCCGGCATTCACCTTAGCTGCACTCGGGCCCCACATGACTGACTCAGCCGGGTAGCCAAATAAGCTGAACCCGACACATGGAGGTGGCGGTCCATGCCCCTTACACCACCACGAATGCAGGCTCCCCACCATGAAGTGGCTAGCTGTTATGTGTGGATATGTGGCAAGAAGTTGCTAGCAATCATCGCCCTTGGCGCCACCCATACCACGGTGACACTTCAAGTCCTGCAAGCAATCGGCTGGCAGCACAAGATTCAACCAACAACTAAGGTGTTCACGAATGCATCTGGTGACATGGACGCAGGACACGGTGTCGTACGTAGATAACCTTCCCCTGCAGGTGGGCCTCATCCACGACGTTGTGCGGGTGCAGGTCATGGTGGCCCGCACCTACGATGTCCTGTTAGGAACAGACTATCTCAACCCCCGACAAGCAGGCCTGTTCTATGCAGACGGAGTCATGAAGTTGATGTCATCAGGGTATACCACCTATACAGCTCTGATTGTGGACCCAAGGACGTCAATGCCTACGAAGTTTGGTCACCCCTTCTCCCTGGAAGAAGCCCGTGCTGAAGACCACGCAGCCAGGAATTCTATCATGGCATTCCCCAAGCATGATGCCCCTCCTGTGATTGCGCCACAAGCCGAGGAAGAAGAGATGATGGATTGCACACCCACACCCCAGCAGCCATGCCCTGAACGAGCACAAGCTACTCCGACGGATGATCGACCAAAGCTCCCCATGGGACCGGTACCCAAACCGTCAGCAGAATCCCCCACATGGCTGTTCCTTCCCACGACAGAACGCCACCGTGCTGACCTCAGCCGGGCCTCGATCACCTCACCTCATCCAGGGCCTCTTCAGGTGTCGAGCCGCCCACTCGTACCGGTGACCGCGCAGCCAACAAACCCAAACAATCTTGTCAAGGAGGCGAAGCACAAAGGGAAAATGCTGGTGTGTGACAACGACACTACCATCTGTGAAGATGTCAGTCCAGGAGACTCAGATGAAGAGTCCATGAGTCACGTCGGCTCGCTGCGCCTCGATGATGAGCCATCTCCACGTCAACCAAAGGCCCTCACTATCTCCCCATGTGGCTCCCGCAATTTCAACTTGCAGGCATATGATTATTGGGATCCAGACCCTGATCTCAGAGCCCGTCTGGTGGGGGATGAAGAACTGCCACCACCCACAGTCCTACATTCCCAACGATGGGACCACATGCCCCATGAGCACCTAACAGAGGAGCACAGGTAGGAAGTCAAGGAGCTTCTCATCTACCATGAAGAAACATGTGAAAACAAGTCAAAGTAGATCGGAGCAGTCGACACGGTCCATGTCATTAACACAGGAGACGCAACTGCACATAAGCAGAAGGCTCGACGCCTGCTCTAGGACCAGAAGGACATCATCAATGAGGTCCTGCGTGAGCTCAAGGAACAGAGCGTGATTGTCGAAGTGAAAAGCCCATGGCACTCCATTCTAGTGATTATGGGGAAATCGGACGGCACAAAACGGTTCTGTGTTGACTTCCGTGACCTTAACAAGGTCACCATTCAAGATGCTTACCCCACGCCACTCATCGTCGACATCCAAGAACGACAGTGCAGAAAGAGTTGGTTTGCCAAGCTTGACGTCAAATCTGCCTTTCACACTATTCATATGGATCGAAACTCTATGCTGAAGACAGCATTCATCACCCCGGACGGGCTATATGCCTTCACCCGTATGCCCTTCAGATTGCGCAATGCCAGTGCTACGTTTGAACGCATAATGGACCAAGTACTACGTAATGTTCCCAACGCATGTTGTTACATGGATGACTTCATGGTCGTTGCGTTTAGCTTCCAAGAGCTGATGGTTTTGCTTGATGCCGTGTTTTTGGTGCTACACTCCGCAAACCTTCATTTGAAAGCCGCCAAGTGTGTCATTGAGGCGGTTAGCATGGAGTTCCTGGGATTTCTCATCAGTGCACAAGGAATATCTACAGACCCAGCCAAGATTGCAGCCGTCCGTGAGTGGAAGCGCCCCATTACATCATCCGAGGTCAAGATCTTCCTGGGGCTCGTCAGCTTCTACCGCAAGTTCGTCCGTGATCATGCCACGATTGTTCGTCCTTTGCAGCACCTCACTCACCAAGATGAACCCTTTGAGTGGACGGAGGCCTGCCAGCTCGCATGGGTTGATATTAAGCATCGCCTTATCACGGCGCCAATGCTGGAATTTTCGAATTTCAATATGTCGTTCGTCATCCCAACAGACTTCTCACAGGAAGGTATTGGGGCTATCCTATCTCAACGCGAAGACGACGGCATGATGAGGGTGGTCTGCTACGACAGGTGCGCGCTCAACGACGCGAAAGCTAAGTATCCTCCTATGAAAGGAGAATTTCTGGCGGTCTTATGGGCTATCCAGTTATACAGATGTTACGTCAAGAATGGGAAACCGTTCACCATCCTCATAGATCATCAGGCCCTCCAATGGCTGCTTACGACGCAAAACCACGAGCGAATTCTTGGCAAATGGGCCCTACTTCTACAAGGACACAACCTCACAATCAAATATGAATCAGAATTTGCGAACCGCAATACAGATGCTCTTAGCCGATTACCACGTGAAGGTTGGAAGGACCGCAGCTCCCACAAATTACCATCATATGGAGGTGGACCACCTCCGCACGAGCCCCCTCCTGGTGGAACTGTTCTGATTCAAGGCCAGGCGTGCGACCTCACCGCTGAGGAGTACCGCTGGGCATACCCTCTTGAGGGCTTCCCTCAATACGATGTGAACGTAGGCCACATCAATGTGCGATGAAGAATCGACCTCTTCAAGAATGTGCCACGATGGACGCACAAAGAATACGGGGATTGGCTTCACCGTATGCAACATGACCCTGCCCCAGCACCTACGGCGCACACTCTGCCAGTTGTGACGCCGACGCCACCAAGTGCGGTCCGTTCATCAGTGGCGGATGCCATCTAGTAATTTTTCGACCGAACCCACCTCGTGCGGCCTTGGATGGAAGTCCTTACTCATCTGCTGGGGTAAATTATAAAACTTGAGACTTTCTTTGTGGAGATTAACGCCGCGTTGGCACCATCCGGGTGGAAAGTGAACTATAGGCTCAAATTGCCGGGTCACCGTAGGATGAGGGATCATGTCGATGAAACTCGGTGGGCCATTCACGACATTCTTGATACGGGGGTCCTTACATGGCGACCCATGGCCCTGTGCTGCCAACCATTGCCGGAGTACATGTGTACAGTGATCTCGTGCACTGTCTGGATCGCCGGGGTGAAATTTGTTGCTATTGTGGATACGGGGGCGACGCATACCACAGTCGCCATGCGCGTCATTCGGTGGCTCAATTGGTCAAACCTCATCCGAGCCGTCAACCTCCGTTTCGGCACCGCGGGAGGGGAGATCACCCAATCCGAGGACCATATTGATTTACATCCCCTTTAGGTCGGAAGTATTCACCGAAGATTGCCGGTCCAAGTGTGTGAAACGTCCACATACGATGTCCTCCTCGCGAACGACTGGTTGACAGCATGCGACGTGATAATTTTGCTCGAGGGAAAATGCATGACGTTGCACGACGATGACGGGGCGCCATCATACATCCCGCTTCAGTTTGAAGCAACGGAAATGCCACATCAGCAAGACGCTTGATTGCTGACGGGGCAGGCCTCTCCCACCAGCCGCTCAGCGCATGCGGGCGATCGATCCACCGGAGCACGCTTTATGAGAATCGTTGCTAATGCACCGGCATCGTCCACGGACAATAGCGACTCTCCGGAGGATCATGCACCGTATTCGACGGAGGTGCATGCCCACATCACACGACGCAGGAAAACGACGACAGGAGCTTCAGAAGACATCGTCTTCTTAGGATAACGCATCTCCACGCGATCACGGGTGATTCAAGGTGAGCGTCCAACAAATCAACGTGACCTGGAACCTGACATGCCCCTTACCCCTCGGCAACCACGGCGACATGCCCATCCGGCCCGGCCGTCCCGGATCGCTCGGGCGCCCTCTCGCGGATCGGGACGGCGGTCCTCAAATTCTCGTTCACAAAGTTCACACTGTTTACGCAGCCGCCAGTCAACGACAGAGACAACCACAGTTCTGGACACTCTGGAACACACTTATCGCGCAACCACTACTGGAGAACAACGACAGACCGACACCACCAGCCACACGCCAGAGATGGCCCACACCGACTAGGCCCGGTACGAGTACAAACTCGCTAAACGCACGGTGAACGCGGCTGCTGCTTCTGAGTTCGACGCCCGCACGCTCGCGACGTTTCTCACTATGGCGGAAGCAGAAGACCTTCTCCACACCTTGCGTATGGATGACCCCTGCCCGGCACCCCCACCCTCACCGGAAGTACCCGACCCTCATAGCAACGAGGCACGGTGGCAAGCATTCGCGCTTCACATCACCCAGAATTGAGCATGGGTAGTCAGAGTGGAGAGACTCTGGGAGCAGCACGGGACGTGGGTGAGGACGTACGCGGATCATGTACGCAGCTCTGCCGCCAACCTGGCTCAAGTGAGGAACGGCCTCGCTGCGTGCAAGTCCGCCCGCGCTGACAGACAGTAGCGCATTCAGGTCCAATAAACTCAAGCAGCGGTAATCCAAGCGAGACTCCAAGAGGTGCGGCGCCTGCAAGATGATTGGAACGAGGTTGCGGACAGAGGTGACGAGCCACCCGCAGCGGAAGGGTAGTGTCTTATTAACCAAAGAGCAGAGTTTGGCCGAACCCTCCGGGCAACACGTGCATAGATGGCTCGTTTGACTGTAGGGCTGTAGCAGCTCGAGGCGGAGTTACCAGACCTGCAGCAGCTACAAACTGAGTGCGAGGAGGAGTGGGCAGCCGATCATGCGAGACTGCAAGATATGTCGCACCAAAGGGCGAGGGCCCTGGCCCTCCATGAGGATGTCTTCTAGCAATACCGTACCATCTACACGCTGGTCGATCAGGCCAAACAACTCATCAATGAGCGCGTGCAGTACCTACAACAGCAATTGATCCGTGATATGGCCCGCGTGTTCATCACCAGTGCCGTGCACAGGCTGGAGGACGAGTGGGATGAGTACCTTGAAGAATTGCGGCACCTCTATCCGCTGGACGTTTTGCACTGCTACCGGACCGGCAGCCTTTTGCTGCTTCCTACAGTTGACCATGATCCCCACCCACCCAGAACGAATCCAGCCCAACCTCCTTCCATTCCTGGCATGGATTTTTCATCTGCACCATCACGACTTCCTCCACTTTCTTTACCTCCTCAACCTCTCTCTTCACCGCGGAGCGCGAGCTTTATGCTGCTTTCTTGACTGGGTGGTGCAGTATCGCTAGCAAGGTCCTCTTCCTGCAAACCTGCATCCTTTTCCTCACCGTGGGATCATGCTGCGGACTTCATACCGCCATGTGGAGGGAGAGCGGCAGGATCATGCAGGCCTCACAGTTATCTTCCCGGTACAAACTGTCGACCCTCCTAACGCGATGGCACTGAGGGTGCTCATGCGCTGGCTTCACCGTCAGCGGCTCGGCCCTTCCTCCTCGGCATCTAGTTCAAGCACCAATGGTAAAGAATTGCCCTGCAACCGTGAGGAGCATTCCTCAGCTGACCGTCCACCATTGACTGCCGTCCCACCCTCGGTGTCCGCCCTTCCTCCCTTGACATCCACTCAACCGGGGATCATCGCAGGTCCGCCGGACCCTCAACCCGCGCTGCCTGTGGCTCCAGCGACCACATCTTCAACGACTGCGTCGCCTCCGGTGGATCAGCTGTCGACTTCTCTTGCTTCCCCTCCACCCTCCTCTCCTCCTCTCTGGAGCGGGACTTAAAATGTTTTTCCAGTCTTCAGTCCTCTCCCCTACCCGCTCTCTCCTCGTGGCGGAAATAAAGAAGAGAAACGAGCGTGAAGACAGGAGCACATCCGAGCACCCACAATAAAAGAACCGCACGAATATCAACAGAAACGCACAACCGAGATCCGTGCACCGACACTATCATGTCCCAAAGTCCTGGAGAAATCCGACAAGCTACGCTCTGGCAAAACCATCGCAACAAGTCTCTCAAAGAACACGAAGTAGCGCTTCCACCCCGCAGGGGTCCTAGCGAAGTCCAAGCAACGCTACTTTAAGGTATCTTAGATCAATGTACTCTTGCTTCCACTATTCCATCAATCAATCATTTCTCTTCATCACTCTCGCAACTGTCATCGCTTCCATCCTCGGCCGGCTGCCTGTCTCGCATCTCTCACCTCCAGAACTTGTTTGTGCCAACCTGCTCAACTCATAACTTTTGCCAATTAGCACCACGAGCCATCCTGTTTCGCACTCTTCCCTCCTCAAAATTCTGACATGGTATAAGAGCACTAGGTTTCTGTCAGAAATGCATGTTCTCTGACTCCGATTCTTGTTGCGGAAAGAGGCTCCGGATACTACAATCAGAAGTCCAGGTCACCTCTTGCAAGAGAGAATAAATAAACGGTCCAGCGGTCCCATGCAAACCGTTACCGACCAAAGTGACAATAAGTTGCTCGCGTCCGGCTAGCGAAGAAGCCGTTGCTCGTATGTCCTGTTCGCCTGTATATATGGAGGATGTTCATTCCCTCCAAAACTTAGCCAGAACAGTTCTGCCCATCCTGTTCCCCTTTGGTTCCGTGGCTTTGCCGCCGTGTCCTTGCTCCGCTCATCTCTCACACTTCCTGTCTTCTCCACCTCTTAACGCTTCGCTCAGTCACTCTCGCTCCTTCACTCAGTCCTCACACTCCGCCAATCATCACTCGCATGGCAAGCACCCTCTCTCACATCAACTTGTCTACCTCGGCTACCTCGCTTCTCAGTCTCCACCTGCTCTCGCGACTAACTGCTCGCATCGCTCTCGCCTACGTCACTCTGCTAACGCCCGAATGCCTGTCTGTTGCTTCTGCTTACTTCTGCCGTCGTCACTCTCGTGACTACATTCTTCTGACATGGTATCAGAGCTTCAGGCAACATCACCTGGAGATCCGTGACCGTGTCATCGCCCTGCC
>SZWC01003641.1:66437-84217 GCA_023375785.1 Penium margaritaceum
TCTGCTCCCATTTCCGAGCCAACTGGGGAACAAGCCATCACTCTCCTGGCATCAGCAGTCTAAGTCCCTGCCCGCTGCCTGACTTCCTCTGCCACAGCCAACTTCCTCTAGCCAACAGGATATCGGACACCACCAGTCTTCCTGCTCCCACTTCCGAGCCAACTGGGGAACAAGCCGTCACTCTCCTGAACGCAAGAGGAAGTGGTTGTTTCACCTCCATCTGCCGCAACGCGTTTCATCCTCTCCCTCTCCGCCCACGTCGCTCTCCGTCTCTTGCGGTTTTCATCTGCCTCCTTCATTCCTCTTCCTCCTCATTCGAGGTTCCTCATCTTCATAGGCCGCTCGCCTCTGCCTAATCTTCATCCCTTTGTCATCAGCATCATCCGGACCGCCTCCGCATCGCCTCCCCCTCCATCATCAGCATTCTCCGCACCGCCTTCCGTTCATCATCCGCATCAGCATCATCTCCTGACGCACGTGGTTTCGCCCCTGTGCCCACTCCATCATCAATCATTTTTTGCCATCATCCGCTTCAGCTCCGCTCGGCAGAAGGAACCGCCCGGTCGTATCGCCCTTTCCGCGACGACCTGCGCCCACGCCGGAAACTTCCTTTAGGGCACGTGGTTCTGGCCTTGCGCCCACTCATCAATCAATTGCTTCTCCGCTTTGCATTGCTTCCAGCTTGGCACAAGGATCCACCCGGTCGCTTTGCCTTTTTCGTGACGACCTGCGCCCACGCTGAAACTTCCTCAGCGCACGAGGTTTCGCCCCTGCGCCCACTCATCCATCAATCATTTCCTCCGCTTCAGCTTGCACTTCAGCTCGGCACAAGGATCCTCCCGGTCGCATCGCCTTCTGTGTGACGACCTGTGCCCACGCCGTAACTTACTTCTACGCACGCGATTCGCCCCTGCGCCCATTCCATCATCGAGCATTCCTCCTTCATCATCAGCTTCCGCTCCGCTCGGCACAAGGATCCGCCAGGTCGTATCACCTCCCCTGCAACGACCTGCGTCTAAACCAAAAAGTTCCACAGTGCACGAGGTTCCATCCCTGCACCCATCAAGTCCTCATCAGATCCTCTGCCCGTCTTTATCTGCCTTGCCCAGTAACTCATTCACATCCTCCTTCACCGCACTCAGCCCTTCTCAGTCTCTTCGCTCCAGCCTCTCAAGTCTTCTCTGCCTTCATCGAAACGCTCTTCACCTGCCTCTTCTGTTCCATCAACAACTGCTCTCATCTCACCACCTCTCGGCTTCTCGTCATTTCGAAATGACCTTCATCGCCAAGAGACCTCCTCTTCCAGCAGACCGACCACTTGTCAACACTACCACCAGTATTTATGGACCAGTCAACTTCTCCTCTTTCCCATGGCACTTCCTCACACAATGTGAGGATCTGGTACTCAGTGCAAGTGGAGCGACAAACATTCTCTAGTGGTCGCAAGACATATGCAACCTATTCCACCTCTGCTACATCAAAGGCGTCCCAATCTGCTACACCCTCCAACACTACCTTCTCTACAAAGGAGGCGGACGCTTTCCTGCAAAATTTCGCTGCACTCTAGTACCCTTTGTGGAAGAAGAAATTTGAGGAGCCCTGTTCAGCATCACTACTCCCATCTTCCATCCCCTCATTCGCAAACGCAAATGCACCCTCAGCAAAATGTGGAGAGACCTACTTCATGCATGCCGTTGCCCCATGCCTCCGCCAGCCCACGAACCACCAAGACTACAACACTGCTGAGTAGTAGCATCTGCTCGAATTCCACTGGTCCGTGACTGCTACAAGGAAACCTCCCGGGAACCACATTCATCAAGTACTTTGATGGACCCGAGGAGGAAGCCAACCTTACAATAATCGAGTCAGATTCAGGGAGGGTGTCAGAAATGTATGTTCTCTGACTCCGATTCTTGTTGCGGAAAGAGGCTTCGGATAACACAAGCAGAAGTCCAGGTCACCTCTCGCACGAGAGAATAAATAAACGGTCCAACGGTCCCATGCGAACCGTGACCGACCAACGTGACAATGAGTCGCTCGCGTCCGGCTAGCGAAGAAGCCGTTGCTCGTATGTCCTGTTCGCCTGTATATATGGAGGATGTTCATTCCCTCCAAAACATAAAAAGAATAGTTTTGCCCATCCTGTTCTCCTTTGGTTCCGCGGCTTCGCCGCTGTGTCCTCGCTCTCCTCATCTCTCACGCTTCTTGTCTTCGCCACCTCTCAACGCTTCGCTCAGTCACTCTCGCTCCTTCGCTCAGCCCTCACACTCCGCCAATCATCACTCGCCTAGCAAGCACACTCTCTCACATCAACTTGTCTACCTCGGCTGCCTCGCTTCTCAGTCTCCACCTGCTCTCACGACTAACTGCTCGCATCGCTCTCGCCTACGTCACTCTGCTGACGCCCGCATGCCTGTCTGTTGCTTCAGCTTGCTTCTGCTGCTGTCACTCTTGTGACTACATTATTCTGACAGTTTCTAGCCCTGGTTGACAGGCCACCATGATTCCAGTGATCTTCTTCACAGTCGCAACTGTGCTTGTTCGCCTCCTTCCACCTCGCGCCGCACCAGTCGATGACAATACGGACGGTGACACCGCACCTGAGCCCTCCATTCTCGATGTCGCACAAGTTTCCGTTCAAGATGGAGAACCTCCTCCGCTGACTCTTCTTACAACATCTGCCTCCCTCTACATTGAACAAGTTCTCGACTCAGGGTGTGTTATTCATGCTCTCGAAGATGCTGACGTCACTACACCATTGGCAACACCAGTAACCATCACCGGTGCCACCAAAGGAATGACATATCTCTGCCGCTACTCCGCTACTCTCACGTCTCCGGCTGCACCAAGTGGACAAATCCGGGGTTACCATACCCCTGACCTACGACACAATCTCCTTTCTGTTCATCAACTCCACAAGGAAGGTGTAAACATCTTCTTCCCCGCCTATGGTTCGGAAGCCCAACTGACGATAGCTGATAACAAACCGCATGCAACCTTCACAGTTCGCAACAACATCTATCGCCTGCAGATTCCTCGCACAACAGCAATATTTGCTGTTGAAGCCGACACTCAACCCTCCACCTGTGACTGCCGCAGCCTCTCACATCCTCTACTCCTGCATCATCATCGCCTTGGTCATCAAAGTTTCAATGCGCTTCTCCGTGTTCAGGCCAAAAATATGGTAAAAGGCCTGCCATTGCTCTCCCCACTAACTCGCCTTGCATGACCATCCTGCACTGCTTGCAGTCTTGGGAAATTAAAAGCATCCCCTCACCCTCCTCGAGCCGCTCGAACAGCAAGACCTCTTGACATCCTCCACATGGATCTTGTGGGACCAGTTTGTCCCACCTCCCTTCAAGGCTATGAGCACTTCCTCACCATTGTGGACGACCATTCTCGCTTCGGCGCCACAATCCCTCTCAAGTCTAAAGCCGATGCCAAGCCTGCTTTCGTCAAGTGGTCAAAGTATTAGATGAGTCGCCTCAACCGGTCCATTGGTAAAATCCGGACAGACAGAGGTAGTGAATTCCTATCTCATGAGCTCCGTGTATTCCTGGCAGAACGCGGCATTGGGCATGAGATGAGTGTCCCAGAAGCACCCAAGCAGAACTGAGTGGTAGAAAGACAGAATGGTGTCCTGGCCGCCCTCACGCGCACTCTACTTGTGCATGCCGGAGCGCCGGAAACCTTCAGGACCTATGCATTCCGCTATGCCACCAGGATACACAACGTTTATCCAGCCAAGCATCTTCCCGACATCACCCCAGCAGAACCCTGGCTGGGATATACGCCAGATGTCTCCAAGCTTCGAGTCTTGGGTTCCACAGCCTATGTCCTACTCTTTCAATTTGACCGAGCTCACGCGCGTCTCTCCAAATTTGGGCCACGAGCCTCGCGCTGCATGTTCGTTGGATTCGCCCTCAACTCCCCTAGCTACTTATTTTACGAGCCGGACCTCAAACAGGAAACATGTAGCATAGATGTCCATGAAATTACTCCTTTGTTCCGGCAATCCGCGCCAATCTCCACTACTCCTCTTACCTGGACACTCTCTCCTGAACAAGCTATAATGCCTACAACTCCGGCCACCTTACCTCTTGCAGTCGCTCCTGCCACACCATCAACTCCTCCAACAGTATCCACTCCACCAATCTTCTCTCCTACACACACTCCCACACAACCACGACCAATGGCACTACCACCACTCACTCCTCTCACTCTTAAGGCTGATTTTCAATCCATCTCAGAACATCTGCCAACACTCGGAAGAACGCTTCCCTCAGCAACACTAGTCCCTCCTCCAGCCGCAGCAGCACCAGCACCAACAATAACAGTAGCAGACACAGAAGAACCTACAACAACTATAGCATCTGGGGTACCAGTCCCGAGAATGACACCAGTAGCAGAACTGGTGCTCCCATAGTCTACCAGAAACAGAGCAGCAGCCTCGCTTATCACCCTAACTGACACAGACGGAGACCTTGACATCCAGGAGGATTGCCAGGTGGAGCTTCTTCGAACCTCCTTCCTGCCCTCCTGGATTGCAGCTGGAGACGGTCTCATCTCTCTTCCACGACCAACTCCTCCCATGAATCCTCGACGACGACGCTATCCTCGCCTTCCTCTACTCAGCACCACCATTACCACAGCTCCCATTGCCACCCCTAGAAAATATGCGGAGGCTGTAAATGGGCCCCAAGCAGACCAATGGCGAGCCGCCATTGCCAACGAACCGGCCTCCTTTAAGGCTACCTCCACCTACACTGACGTACCTCGACCAGCTCACACCAATGTGGTCACATGGAAATGGGTCTTCCGTGTTAAGACTCATCTAGGGAAGCCACCAGAATTCAAAGCTCGTTATGTGGCAAAGGGATTATCACAGCGCTATGGCGTGGACGTCTTTGACACCTTCTCACCCACTGCCAAGCTGACCACCCTACGAGTCCTACTACATATTACGGCCACTAAAGACATGGAACTACATGCCATGGACGTGTCCACGGACTTTCTCCAAGGAGATCTGAACAAAACTTTCTACCTGGCGTATCCGAAGGCTACACACCAGACCAGCCCAACACTCTCTGGAAGCTACATCACCCAGTCTATGGGCTCAAACAATCCCCTCGAGAATGGCATGCCAAACTCCGAGCAACTCTCATTTACCTGGGATTCATGGTTTCCACTGCCGATCCCAGTCTGTTCCTCCGTTCTTGACCAGATGAGCAGACCTATATTATGGTCTATGAGGACGATATTGCTCTCACCTCCAACAATCCTTGTGCTCTCGAGGATCTGAAGCAAGCACTCCTGGGACATTTCACCATGAAAGACCTTGGGGAACTGACCCATTACCTGGGAATTGACATCAAAAGGGACCGGGAGAAGTGACTCATCACTCTGTCCCAAGAACCCTACATTGCCTCACTCCTGAAGCACTTCGGACTTGAGAACAGCAACGGAGCTCCAACCCCCATGACGGTGGATCACAAACTTACCTCACCAGCATACACAGTCTCATCACCTTCCCCAGAATCCNATGTATGCTATGGTCTGCAGGCTTGCTGCTTGTACCCCATGAATCCCCGAGGCCGTTGTACAGATGGGGGCAAGCAGGTTTCCAGTCGGCTGCTGGACGAGGGGCCCTCTCAAGGCCAAGAACGTCTTTGGCGTGAGGCGGTGGGAACGGGCACGTGGCCATGTTGCCGTTTGGGATGCCGAAATGCTCGCGGATACGGTCGCAAGTGTCGCTTGACATAACGCCGCATGAGCCACAAAAGAACCCAGGTTTCCTTGAGGCCGTAGGCACTGGCCGACAGTGACGCAAGAGGGCCAGCGTTAGATGATCTCCATCGAGACGCCCGGCAGGAGGGGGGTTGAAGTCCGCATGGTTCAGACGGTACGCAGAGGCAACAGAGATTGAAGATGGAAGGGATGACGATTCCATCACAGATGGTGCAGTCTGGCGCCGAGGTGCCATGGATGCACCTCGTTCCTACAATCGCAATGCTCTATTCGCGTATGAGTGACGCAGAACGACTAGTAGTACTTCATAGCGTTGTTACGACGCGGATCCAGCATCAACCACCCGAGCGGTGGGTGGTTGCAAGGGCCCCTGCCCCTGCCCCTGCCTCCTGCCAGGCCTCATCGGCCTCGCTCGAGGCATAGGACCCGACCGGTGGGTGGCTGCGAGGCCCTGCCCCTGCCTCCTGCTCCCCGCCAGGCCTCGTCGGCCTTTGAATCCATGCTCCGTTCAGCATCGATCCAAGCGGATCAATGGTGGACGGGCTGGTCAGCCCTCGGCCGGCGACCACCGGCTGTGGATCCACGGCCGGCGACCACCGGCAGTGGATCGATCCGACGAGGAGCCACCGTTGATGGATCCACGGCCGGCGACCACCGGCAGTGGATCGATTCGACGAGGAGCCACCGTCGATGGATCCACGGCCAGCGAACACCGGCAGTGGATCGTTCCGACGAGGAGCCACCGTCGATGGATCCACTTCCGGCGACCACCGGCAGTGGTCCCATCGACAATTAGCCCTCGTCGATCGTTCCTCGGCTGTCGGCCAATCGATCGACATCAATCGATCGTCGGTTCTTGCTCGCCGTCGGTAGAGAGATAGACGGCGTCCGAGCAACCGACGGGGATTGATTGCATCAACTGATTGATCGACGGCAATCGAATGCGTCAAAAACAAAAAGGGGCATTGCAAAACTTTCGAGCTGCGAGTTTCATCGTGAACCTCGCGTTTGCGCTGATTTCGCCACCAGGAGCGCACAAAATGATAGTTCAAAAAATGGACTGAAGTACGATTTGCGGACAGAACTGAAAGTAAAAATATTCAGAGAGAAATCAACAATCATCCACGTACGTGGACTCAAACTGTGCAGCAGGAGTAATCGTTGATATGGCAGTGAAACAACCAGTGACCGGTGGACCAAATATTTGCCACCTGTCGGATATCCATATCATACCCCACACTAATTTTCATTTTCACTTGACACCTCAATTCAAGAGAATTTCAGAAATATATGTCCATTAAGATAATTTCAGAAATCATTGGAATGTCAAACCCTGGTTCAACAATTTTAAAAGAGAATATCAAAGCCTAATATGACATGGGTTTGAAATTTGAATGAAAACATAAATTTTGGAGGAGGACGTGCGAGCGAGGGGTGGTGGCTGGGCAAGGGGGGAGGGGGCACCTCGGTGGGCTTCCGCGTGGCAGGGCTGGTCGGTGGGCTGGGGCCAGCTCACGCGTCCGAGGACCCCACCTCGCGTTTTTTGGCGAACGCGAACGCGGTCCACATCAAGGCCCCCTCGATGTAGACCGGCCACAGTGACAGGGTCACCTCGGAACCCCGGGTCAACACTGAGGTAGAATACTGGTGGTTTGGTGTGGCTATTGTGCGCAATGCCTTGACAAAGTTGGCATGTGCCACTGACCATGACCANGGGGGGGGGGGGGGGGGCACCTCGGTGGGCTTCCGCGTGGCAGGGCTGGTCGGTGGGCTGGGGCCAGCTCACGCGTCCGAGGACCCCACCTCGCGTTTTTTGGCGAACGCGAACGCGGTCCACATCAAGGCCCCCTCGATGTAGACCGGCCACAGTGACAGGGTCACCTCGGAACCCCGGGTCAACACTGAGGTAGAATACTGGTGGTTTGGTGTGGCTATTGTGCGCTATGCCTTGACAAAGTTGGCATGTGCCACTGACCATGACCATAAAGTTTACCAAGTGACTCTAACTTCTACGAATCGAAACACGAGTCAGCCACGATCAGAGTGCCCAATCACAGTACACATCTAATATGCATGACCTTGCAGGTATAAACAAGTTACAAAACCGGTGGCTTGTCATGGCTATTGTGCGCAATGCCTTGACAAAGTTGTCATGTGCCACTGACCACGACCACAAAGTTTACCAAGTACCTTAAACGGCTATGAATCATAACACGAGTCAGCCACGGTCAGAGAGTCCAATCACAGTGCTGATATACAGGACATGACCTTACAGGTATAAACAAGGTACAATAATGGTGGCTCGGTGTGGCTATTGTGTGCAATGCCTTGACAAAGTTGGCATGTGCCACAGACCATGACCACAAATGTATCCAAGTGACTTTTACTTTTATTGATCATAACACGAGTCAGCCACGGTCAGAGTGTCCAATCAAAGTGCCGATGTACTAGGCATGATCTTGCAGGTGCAAACAAGGTAGAATACTGGTGGCTTGGTGTGGCTATTGTGCGCAATGCCTTGACAAAGTTGTCATGTGCCACTAACCATGACCACAAAGTTTACCAAGTGACTTTAACTTCTACGAATCGTAACACGAGTCAGCCACGGTCAGAGTGCCCAATCACAGTGCACATGTAATATGCATGACCTTACAGGTATAAACAAGTTAAAAAACTGGTGGCTTGGCACGGCTATTGTGCGCAATGCCTTTACGTAGTTGGCATGTGCCACTGATCATGACCACAAAGTTTACCAAGTACCTTTAACGGCTATGAATCATAACACGAGTCAGCCACAGTCAGAGTGTCCAATCATAGTGCAGATATACTACGCATGACCTCGCAAGTATGAACAAGGTAGAATACTGGTGGCTCGGTGTGGCTATTGTGCGTAATGCCTTGACAAAGCTGGCATGCGTAACTGACCATGACCAAAAATTTATCCAAGTGACTTTTACTTCTATTGATCATAACACGAGTCAGCCACAGTCAGAGTGTCCAATCACAGTGCAGATGAGTCGCCTCAACTGGTCCATTGGTAAAATCCAGACAGACAGAGGTAGTGGATTCCTTTCTCATGAGCTCCGTGTATTCCTGGCAGAACGCGGCATTGGGCATGAGATGAGTGTCCCAGAAGCACCCAAGCAGAACTGAGTGGTAGAAAGACAGAATGGTGTCCTGGCCGCTCTCACGCGTACTCTACTTGTGCATGCCGGAGCGCCGGAAACCTTCAGGACCTATGCATTCCGCTATGCCACCAGGATACACAACTTTTATCCAGCCAAGCATCTTCCCGACATCACCCCAGCAGAACTCTGGCTGGGATATACGCCAGATGTCTCCAAGCTTCGAGCCTGGGGTTCCACAGCCTACGTCCTACAATTTCAATTTGACCGAGCTCACGCGCGTCTCTCCAAATTTGGGCCACGAGCCTCGCGCTGCATGTTCGTTGGATTCGCCCTCAACTCCCCTAGCTACTTATTTTACGAGCCGGACCTCAAACAGGAAACCTGTAGCATAGATGTCCATTCTGATGAAATTACTCCTTTGTTCCGGCAATCCGCGCCAATCTCCACTACTCCTCTTACCTGGACACTCTTTCCTGAACAAGCTATAATACCTACAACTCCGGCCACCTTACCTCTTGCAGTCGCTCCTGCCACACCAGCAACTCCTCCAACAGTATCCACTCCACCAATCTTCTCTCCTACACACACTCCCACACAACCACAACCAATGGCACTACCACCACTCACTCCTCTCACTCTTAACGCTGATTTTCAATCCATCTCAGAACATCTGCCAACACTCGGAAGAACGCTTCCCTCAGCAACACTAGTCCCTCCTCTAGCCGCAGCAGCACCAGCACCAACAACAACAGTAGCAGACACAGAATAACCTACAACAACTACAGCATTTGGGGTACCAGTCCCGAGAATGACACCAGTAGCAGAACTGGTGCTCCCATTGTCTACCAGAAACAGAGCAGCAGCCTCGCTTATCACCCTAACTGACACAGACGGAGACCTTGACATCCAGGAGGATCGCCAGGTGGAGCTTCTTCGAACCTCCTTCCTGCCCTCCTGGATTGCAGCTGGAGACAGTCCCATCTCTCTTCGACGACCAACTCCTCCCATGAATCCTCGACGACGACGCTATCCTCGCCTTGCTCTACTCAGCACCACCATTACCACAGCTCCCATTGCCACCCCCAGAAAAAATGCGGAGGCTGTAAATGGGCCCCAAGCAGACCAATGGCGAGCCGCCATTGCCAACGAACTGGCCTCCTTTAAGGCTACCTCCACCTACACTGATGTACCTCGACCAGCTCACACCAATGTGGTCACAAGGAAATGGGTCTTCCGTGTTAAGACTCATCTAGGAAAGCCACCAGACTTCAAAGCTCGTTATGTGGCAAAGGGGTTCTCACAGCGATATGGCGTGGACGTCTTTGACACCTTCTCACCCACTGCCAAGCTGACCACCCTAGGAGTCCTACTACACATTACGGCCACTAAAGACATGGAACTACATGCCATGGACGTGTCCACGGACTTTCTACAAGGAGATCTGAACGAATCTTTCTACCTGGCGTATCCGAAGGCTACACACCAGACCAGCCCAGCACTCTCTGGAAGCTACATCACCCAGTCTATGGGCTCAAACAATCCCCTCGAGAATGGCATGCCAAACTCCGAGCAACTCTCATTTACCTGGGATTAACGGTTTCCACCGCCGATCCCAGTCAGTTCCTACGTTCTTGACGAGATGAGCAGACCTATATCATGGTCTATGAGGACGATCTTGCTCTCACCTCCAACAATCATTGTGCTCTCGAGGATCTGAAGCAAGCACTCCTGGGACATTTCACCACGAAAGACCTTGGGGAACTGACCCATTACATGGGAATTCACATCAAGAGGGACCGGGAGAAGTGACTCATCACTCTGTCCCAAGAACCCTACATTGCCTCACTCCTGAAGCACTTCGGACTTGAGAACAGCAACGGAGCTCCAACCCCCATGACGGTGGATCACAAGCTTACCTCACCAGCATACACAGTCTCATCACCTTCCCCAGAATCCTATCCTGAACTGGTGGGATCACTGATGTATGCTATGGTCTGCACTCGCCCCGACCTTGCTTTCCCCCTCTGTGTTCTGTCCCGATACGTTGGAGAATGAAACCACAGTGACCAACACTGGAAGGCAGCAAAGCGAGTTTTGAGATATGTAGGAATGACTGCCTCCTTCTATCTTGAGATGGGGAGAACTCAGCCGATAACATTAGAAGGATACAGCGACTCCTCCTGGGCAGATGATCACGCCAACCGAAAATCATCACAAGGCTATGGCTTTCACCTTGGCTGTGGACTGATCAGCTGGCGATCAACCAGGTCCTCTTCTGTTTCACTTTCATCCTATGAAGCAGAACTGTATGCAGGAACCATGGCTGCCCAAGAAGCCATCTGGCTAAAACACCTACTGCAAGACCTTTGATATCCGCAACCACTCCCAGTCCTATGGTGTGACAATCGAAGCACCATCGCTCTCACAGAGAATCCAGTATACCATGGATGAACCAAGCACATTGAATTTCACTACTTCTTCATCAGGGAGAAGGTGCAGGCAGAGGAACTCTTGGTTCAGTATGTAGCCTCAAAGGCCAACAGGACTGACATCTTCACGAAAACCCTAGAACAGGCCCAACATACAACAATGGTACATCTTCTAGGTCTCAGGACCAGAGACACCTGAAGCTTCCACGCTGGTTCCCCTTCACGAGGGGTGTCGGAAATGAAGAAGAGAAATCAGCGTGAAGACTGGAGCACATCCGAGTACCCACAATAAAAGAACCGCACGAATCTCAACGGACACGCACAATCGAGATCCGTGCACCGACACTATCATGTCCCAAAGTCTCAGAGAAATCCGACAAGCTGCGCTCTGGTAAAACCATCGCAACACGTCTCTCGAAGAACACAAACTAGCGCTTCCACCTCGCAAGGGTCCTAGCGAAGCCCAAGAAACACTACTTTAAGGTAGCTTAGATCAATGTACTCTTGCTTCCACTATTCCATCAATCAATCATTTCTCTTCATCACTCTTGCAACCGTCATCGCTTCCATCCTCGGCCGGCTGCCTGTCTCGCAACGCTTACTTCCAAAACTTGTTACTGCCAACCTGCTCAACGCATAACTTGTGCCAATCAGCGCCACGAGCCTTCTTGTGTCGCACTCTTCCCTCCTCAAAATCCTGACACCTCCCCCTTCCCCTACAGCTCCAGTGCCATCGGCATCCCCGGCGGCAGCGCTACCGGTGGATCATCCACCGTCCCGAGGTGGACTGAGAGTTGCACCGGCCTCCCCTCTCCTCCCGGATTCGCCTACCGCGCCGGGGGCGACACCAGCTCCGGTGGATAATCCACCTACCATCCCTGAGTCTACACATGCAAGAGTCCTCCCTACCGGGGCCCGCGGGCCATTGGTTGATACGGCACCTGTCATGCCTCCAACACCGTGCGGCACGCTTCCTCCCGAATCCGGCGTCCGGTCACCACGACCTCCACAGGCACGGCAGACCCAACCATCACACGCAGCTCCTCCAGGCGCACACGGACTGATGCCCTCCCACCAGTGGAGGGTGACGAGCAGCACCAGGCCGAGTCTGCGGATGGAAGAGCGCCCCACCACCGGAGACCTTTGAGGAAATGCGACGTCGCCTCCTGGCCCTGGCGCCTGGGGGCGACCTGGAGCACTGGCAGCAGGAGTCACCAGTCAAAACATACGAGTGGTCAGATTGGGCACGAGCCCAAGTCCTATCTGGTGGCCGCACCATGGTGGAAATTTACCCGGACGTCCATGTTTGCTCCAATGCCCAAGCCACGCTCGACAAGTATGTGTGGCTGCAGGGGCGGCTCTAGAGGCGTGAGGATGACGCGTACTTACTACGCTCGTACACCCCGGTGATGCTGCGCGACAAACTCATCATGGAAGGACAATACCGAATGCACACACGCTCCGCCACCATATATGAGACTCTCGTCCCACAGGTCTACTTGGTGTGATTGAAGAAGCAGATTGGGGAGGCTGTTGCCACATGTGGGACTTGCATCTGCCATCACCCTCCCCAACGGATCCACCAGCCCCGCGTCGTGTGCGCCCGCCTCTGCACACCAATGGAGAGGGTTGTAATTGACTTTCATGGCCCCCTCCGTACCACCCAACCTAGGAACGTGTGCTGGATTCTCGGCATCGACCACATGACCAAGTGGGTCATGGCTCGGGCGGTTCCCAAGGCCGACACAGCACACGCCACAGCGTTCCTGAAGGAAGAAGTCATATACTGGGGAGGTGGATGCAAGATCATCGAGTGTGACAATGGCTCGCACTTCGCAGGGACATTGGCAGAAGTGGCGGCGTACTTCAACATCAAGGTTGAAAATGGGGCACCATATCGGCCGCAGGCGCAAGGCCAGGTCGAGCGTATGGATGGGGCAATCACGCAGACCATCCGGAATTTGTTGGATGACAATGCACCCTGGGACGAGCAGCTAGAAGACATCGTCTATGAATACAACCTCACACCTCATTCGTCTACCACCTTCTCACCCTACATGCTGCGTCACGGCCAGCAACATTGGACCATGGCTACCATGCCGCTCATGCCTGACGCGCTGATGCCGCCACGGGAAGAGGGTGTGACCGTGGCCAAAGGGGTGGAATTCATGAAACAACGAGGTGCCTGGCTTCAAAGGTGTCTCCAAGAGGCTCAAACTCGGGGGTATGTCGCAGCACAGCGCGGGGTGGACCGTACTAACGCCAGCCTCATGATCGGCGACTTCCAGGTTGGTGACGGTGTGCGGCCGAAGCGGTAGGAGGTGGGCAGGGCGCGACAAAATGAAGCGATACTCTTGGACCAGTGTTACCAGGTTTGGGCCGTACATGGAGTCTATGTGTGGCTCGAGGGCCGCCACACTTCCAACATCATGGTGCGACGTGAGCGACTTGAAAAGCTCCCGGTCCGCTGGCAGGCCCTCGCGGCCGGGCGACACCCGCCCCGCATCAATGTCGATTACGACATGGAGGAAGTGGCAGCTAAGTTTGCAAGGATGCCTCAGTCTCCCTATCGCCCACAGCGCCCTCCTCCACCAATCACCACAATTGCAGTTCCTACGGCCGACAGACCTGAGCCTTTGGCCGGGGGGACCCGGCTTGTTTCCTCGGGTATTGGGATGCATTCCCTGGTACATCAAGACAAGGAAGCACACAAGCAGGAAGCTGGGGCAAGCGCAACACCACAACAACAGGAGCAGCAAGAAAGGGCAGTGGAGGAAGGGGCAGGACATGCTGTGGCAGAGATAGAAGGCATCACCAAGAAGCGACGTCGGGCCGGGAAAGACAAGCTCGCTACCCAGCGGCCCAGGACCACTGAGGAGGCGCCGTCAGGAACGGTACTAGAAGTCAAGCAACAGCTGCCTCCCTGCGAGGCCGCGGTAAATGTGGTGCCTGAGGCTCCGGGGCAACCAGTGTCGAAAGCAAAGCAGGTACACCAGAGTCTCGGAGCGGCACCTGGTGCAGTAACGACAGCCACGCGACAAAGGCGGGCGCAGCGACCACACCCTGCGACAATACCACATATGACAGATGATCAACCCGCATCAACGGTGGCAGATGCTGGACATAGCCTGGGCCTATTGCTGTCGACCGCGACAACATCAAGAGTGCGTCTCGGGAGACCCCAGCAGCAGAGACAGGAGGCGCTGCCTTCTACAGCAGCTGCATCTGGTGCGGCACCCGGAGTGCCAGTACCACCAACAGCAACAGCAAAGTAGCAAGGATAGGAGGTACTGCCTTCTACGACAGCTGTACCCGGCGTGGCGCCCAGAGTCACGCCAGGCGCCGGGCGACCGGCGTGGCTCACCGTCCTGCTCACTCTCCAAGTCGTCGGGCACCGTGAAGTTCGTGGGCTAGCACCGCCTCCCACTTGCCTTGTACTGACGGCGCAGCCACACGTTGCAGCGCACCAGCATCTCCAGCGTGCTGACGCTAAGGCGGCGCAAGCGCATCCACCACTGTGGACCAAGCCGTAACCATGTCAACCTCACCCCCAAGGTCATTGCCAAAGTGGCGCAGGTGCACACGGCAAGCATCAGCATACAGCGGGCAGCTCATGTCAGCAGTCCAGCGGGCTTGCAGGCGCTGCATAGCATGCTTCACAGGCGCAGCAGAAACCTTTGCTGGCTTGCGCCCGCGGGGGCGCGACAGTGCAGCAAGATCACTCATGCAATCAAGCAATCTTTCATATATCTCACCCACTGTCCCTCCCGACGTGTCAGCAATGCGTAGCACAGTTACCAACGGCGTAAACAAATCTCTCGGCTGGCGAACCTGTAGCCGAAACACGCGACGGTGCACAAGACATCTCACAGCCTTCTTGCCTGCCTTGAACATCCCATCCCGCTGATTGCCCATGGCCGTCCAGGACTCATGGTTGACCAGCTTCAGCAGAATTGGACGCATGTCTAGTAGGCGCTACAACATGGAGTGCGCAGATGCAAAACGTGTGTCACATTTGGCGTGCAAGACCCGCCTACCCAACTGTTGCTTCAACCAGGTCGGTGACATGTCGTTGTTGCGAAACAATTTGACAACCTTCTCAGCCTTGGACAAGATTGCCAACCCCTATTCTGTCTTGCCAATGTCCTTCATGACAAGGTCACAGTTGTGTGCACAGCAACCTTGCCACAGGACTTTTGGATACTTCCCTGCCAGGTCTTGGAATGCGCGTTTGTTGACTGCTGTGTTGTCGAAACAACGGACACCACGTGCTTGACACCGACGGCCTCGACCACCTCCTCAATCATGGCCCCCATGTGGGATGCATTGCGGGTCTTCCCATTGGCATCACGTGAAAACACGCGACAGGCACCCTTAGCGTTTACAGCCATCGCATTGTAAATTGGACGCTGTTGCTGATCCGCCCACTCGTCCACGGCAACTGTGACGCCACAAATGGGCCAGGCTTGCTTCAGCGACGTATCCTTGACCTCTAATTTCTTGTCCAATGCTGGCAGTATGTCAGTCACGACAGTGCCTTGGCTTGGAAGGCTAAATGAGCTGTTGGTGCTTTGGCCTGTGCGCACCACGTCGTTCACCAGCGGCTCACGTGAGAAGCTGATTGGGTACGCAGCACAGGCCATGAGCTTGACTACTGCCATCTGGCAGCTCTTGTTCCCAGCTGCCTCACAATGAGGCCTCACGGACGTTTGAACCATACCAGCCATCCGGTTAACATCCACCAGCCGAACTGTCTGCGGCTGCTGCTGGTACAACTGCAGCTGCTGCTCGTACGCCGGCGGCTGTTGCAGGTACACCTGTGGCTGCTGCTGGTACACCTGCTGCTGCTGGTGCAGCAGCTGCTGCTGCTGCTGCTGCTGCCCACGAAGGTCTGCTGCTCTGAGGAGTGCTACGTCTTGCTGCCGCCTTATCTGTTGATCAATGGAGCTCATGCCAGCAGACTCCATGCCAGGACCGGCACCGGTTGCATCACCCTCATCATCTCCACTTGGTAGGCCAGCTCGGCGCTGAGTCTCCTGTCGCTGCAAGCTCTCCGCCAAATTAACCCATTTCACAGGCTTGCTGCTTGTACCCCATGAATCCCCGAGGCCGTTGTACAGATGGGGGCAAGCAGGTTTCCAGTCAGCTGCTGGACGAGGGGCCCTCTCAAGGCCAAGAACGTCTTTGGCGTGAGGCGGTGGGAACGGGCACGTGGCCATGTTGCCGTTTGGGATACCGAAATGCCCGCGGATGCGGTCGCAAGTGTCGCTTGACGTAACGCCGCATGAGCCACAAAAGAACCCAGGTTTCCTTGAGGCCGTAGGCACTGGCCGACAGTGACGCGAGAGGGCCAGCGTTAGATGATCTCCATNAGTCTGGCGCCGAGGTGCCATGGATGCACCTCGTTCCTACAATCGCAATGCTCTATTTGCGTATGAGTGACGCGGAACGACTAGTAGTACTTCATAGCGTTGTTACGACGCGGATCCAGCGTCAACCACCCGAGCGGTGGGTGGTTGCAAGGGCCCCTGCCCCAGCCCCTGCCTCCTGCCAGGCCTCATCGGCCTCGCTCGAGGCATAGGACCGGACCGGTGGGTGATTGCGAGGCCCTGCCCCTGCCTCGTGCACCCCGCCAGGCCTCGTCGGCCTTTGGATCCATGCTCTGTTCAGCATCGATCCAAGCGGATCAATGGTGGACGGGCTGGTCAGCCCTCAGCCGGCGACCACCGGCTGTGGATCCACGGCCGGCGACCACCGGCAGTGGATCGATCCGATGAGGAGCCACCGTCGATGGATCCACGGCCGGCGACCACCGGCAGTGGATCGATCCGACGAAGAGCCACCGTCGATGGATCCACGGCCAGCGAACACCGGCAGTGGATCGATCCGACGAGGAGCCACCATCGATGGATCCACTTCCGGCGACCACAGGCAGTGGTCCCATCGACAATTAGCCCTCGTCGATCGTTCCTCGGCCGTCGGCCAATCGATCGACATCAATCGATCGTCGGTTCTTGCTCGCCGTCGGTAGAGAGATAGACGGCGTCCGAGCAACTGACGGGGATTGATTGCATCAACTGATTGATCGACGGTAATCGAATGCGTCAAAAACAAAAAGGGGCATTGCAAAACTTTCGAGCTGCGAGCTTCATCGTGAACCTCGCGTTTGCGCTGATTTCTCCACCAGGAGCGCACAAAATGATAGTTCAAAAAATGGACTGAAGTACGATTTGCGGACAGAACTGAAAGCAAAAATATTCAGAAAGAAATCAACAATCATCCACGTACGTGGACTCAAACTGTGCAGCAGGGGTAATCGTTGATATGGCAGTGAAACAACCAGTGACCGGTGGACCAGATATCTGCCACCTGTCGGATATCCCTATCATACCCCACAATAATTTTCATTTTCACTTGACACCTCAATTCAAGAGAATTTCAGAAATACATGTCCATTAAGATAATTTCAGAAATC
>SZWC01003641.1:90811-113733 GCA_023375785.1 Penium margaritaceum
CCTTGACAAAGTTGGCATGTGCCACTGACCATGACCACAAATGTATCCAAGTGACTTTTACTTGTATTGATCATAACACGAGTCAGCCACGGTCAGAGTGTCCAATCACAGTGCAGATGTACTAGGCATGATCTTGCAGGTGCAAACAAGGTAGAATACTAGTGGCTGAGTGTGGCTATTGTGCGCAATGCCTTGACCAAGTTGGCATTTGCCACTGACCATGACCACAAAGTTTAACAAGTGACTTTAACTTCTATGAATCGTAACACGAGTCAGCCACAGTCAGAGTGCCCAATCACAAATCAGATGTACTAGGCATGACCTTACAGGTATAAACAAGGTAAAAAATTGGTGGCTTGGCATGGCTATTGTGCGCAATGCCTTGACAAAGCTAGCATGTGCCACAGACCATGGCCACAGAGTTTACCAAGTACCTTAAACGGTTATGAATCATGACACGAGTCAGCCACAGCCGGAGTGTCCAATCACAGTGCAGATCTACTGGGCATGACCTTACATGTATAAAGAAGGTAGAATACTGGTGGCTCGGTGGGGCTATTGTGCACAATGCATGAACAAAGTTGGCATGTGCCACTGACCATGACCAGAAATGTAACTAAGTGACTTTTAATTCTATTGATCATGACACAAGTCAGCCACGGTCAGAGTGTCCAATCACAGTGCAGATGTACTAGGCATGACCTTGCAGGTGCAAATAAGGTAGAATACTGGTGGCTCAACATGGCTATTGTGTGCAATGCCTTGACGAAGTTGGCATGTGCCACTGACCATGACCACAATGATTACCAAGTGACTTTAACTTCTACGAATCGTAATACGAGTCAGCCACGGTCAGAGTGCCCAGTCACAGTGCACATATAATATGCATGATCTTGCAGGTATAAACAAGTTAAAAAACCAGTGGCTTGGCATGTGTATTGTGCGCAATGCCTTGACAAAGTTGGCATGTGCCACTGACCATGACCACAAAGTTTACCAAGTACCTTAAACGGCTATGAATCATATCAAGAGTCAGCCACATTCAGAGTGTCCAATCATAGTGCAGATAGACTGCGCATGACCTCACAGGTATGAACAAGGTAGAGTACTGGTGGCTCGGCGTCGCTATTGTGCGCAATGCCTTGACAAAGTTGGCACGTGTCACTGACCATTACCACAAATGTATCCAAGCGACTTTTACTTATATTGATCATAACACGAGTCAGCCACGGTCAGAGTGTCCAATCACAGTGCAGATGTACTAGGCATGATCTTGCAGGTGCAAACAAGGTAGAATACTGGTGGCTTGGTGTGGCTATTGTGCGCAATGCATTGACAAAGTTGGCATGTACCACTGCCCATGACCACAAAGTTTACTAAGTGACTTTAACTTCTTTGAATCATAACACGATTCAGCCAAAGTCAGAGTTCCCAATCACAGTGCACATATAATATCCATTACCTTGCAGGTATAAACTGGGTTAAAAACCGGTGTATTGGCACGGCTATTGTGCGCAATGCCTTGAAGAAAGTTGGTATGTGCCACTGACCATGACCACAAAGTTTACCAAGTGACTTTAACTTGTACAAATCGTAACACAAGTCAGCCACTGTCAGAGTGCCCAATCACAGTTCAGATTTACTAGGCATGAGCTTGCAGGTATAAACAAGGTTAAAAACGGGTGGCTTGGCACGGCTATTGTGCGCAATGCCTTGATAAAGTTGGCATGTGCCACTGACCATGACCACAAAGTTTACCAAGTACCTTCAATGGCTATGAATCATAACACGGGTCAGCCACATTCAGAGTGTCCAATCACAGTGCAAATCTACTGAACATGACCTTAGAGGTATAAACAAGGTAGAATACTGGTGGCTCGGTGTGGTTATTAAGTGCAATTTCTTGACAAAGTTGGCATGTGCCACTGACCATGACCACAAATGTATCCAAGTGACTTTTACTTCCATTGATCATAACACGAGTCAGCCATGATCAGAGTGTCCAATCACAGTGCATATGTACTAGGCATGATCTTGCAGGTGCAAACAAGGTAGAATACTGGTGGCTCGGTGTGGCTTTTGTGCGCAATGCCTTGACCAAGTTGGCATGTGCCACTGACCATGACCACAAAGTTTACCAAGTGACTTTAACTTCTATGAATCGTAACACGAGTCAGCCACAGTCAGAGTGCCCAATCATAGTTCACATGTACTATGCATGACCTTACAGGTATAAACAAGGGAAAAACCCGGTGGCTTGGCATGGCTATTGTACGCAATGCCTTGACAAAGCTGGCATGTGCCCCAGACCATGACCACAAAGTTTACCAAGTACCTTAAACGGTTATGAATCATAACACGAGTCAGCCACAGTCAGAATGTCCAATCACAGTGCAGATATACTGGGCATGACCTTACAGGTATAAACAAGGTAGAATACTGGTGGCTCGGTGTGGCTATTGTGCGCAATGCCTTGACGAAGTTGGCATGTGCCACTGACCATGACCACAAAGTTTACCAAGTGACTCTAACTTCTACGAATCATAACACTAGTCAGCCACGGTCAGAGTGACCAATCATCGTGCACGTATACCATGCATGACATTGCAGGTATAAACAAGTTTAAAAACCGGTGGCTTGGCACGGCTATTGTGCGCAATGCATTGACAAAGTTGGCATGTGCCACTGACAATGACCACAAAGTTTACCAAGTATTTTAAACGGCTATGAATCATAACACGAGTCAGCCACGGTCAGAGTGTCCAATCAGAATACAGATACAGCGCATGACCTTGTATGTATAAACAAGGTAGAATACTGGTGGCTCGGTGTGGCTATTGTGCGCAATGCCTTGACAATGTTGGCATGTGCCACTGACCATGACCACAGATGTATCCAAGTGACTTTTACTTCTATTTATCTTAACACGAGTCAGCAACTGTCAAATTGTCCGATCACAGTGCAGATGTACTAGGCATGAAATTGCAGATGCAGAAAAGGTAGAATACTGGTGGATCGGTGTGGCCACAGTGTTCAATGCCTTGAAAATGTCGGCATGTGCCACTGACCATGACCACGAAGTTTACCAAGTGACTTTAACCTCTAGGAATCATAACACGAGTCAGCCACGGTCAGAGTACCCAATCACAGTGCACATCAAATATGCATGACCTTGCAGGTATAAACAGGGTAAAAAACCGGTGTCTTGGCATGGCTATTGTGCGCAATGCCTTGACAAGGTTGGCATGTGCCACTGACCATGACGACAAAGTTTATCAAGTGACTTTAACTTCTACATATCGTAACAGGAGTCATCCACAGTCAGAGTGCCCAATCACAGTTGAGATGTACTAGGCATGACCTTGCAGGTATGAACAAGGTAAAAAACCCGTGGCTTGGCACGACTATTGTGCGCAATGCCTTGACAAATTTGGCATATGCCACTGACCATGACCACAAAGTGTATAAATTATAACACAAGTCAGCCACGGTCAGAGTGTCCAATCACAGTGCAGATATACTGGACACGACCTTACAGGTATGAACAAGGTAGAATTCTGGTGGCTCGGTGTGGCTATTGTGCGCAATGCCTTGACAAAGTTGGTATGTGCCACTGACCATGACCACAAATGTATCCAAGTGACTTTTAATTCTATTGATCATAACACGAGTTAGCCACAGTGAGAGTGTCCAATCACAGTGCAGATGTACTAGGCATGACCTTGCGGGTGCAAACAAGGTAGAATACTGGTGGCTCGACGTGGCTATTGTGCGCTATGCCTTGACGAAGTTGGCATGTGCCACTGACCATGACCACAAAGTTTACCAAGTGACTTTAACTTCTACGAATCGTAACACAAGTCAGCCATGGTCAGAGTGACCAATCATTGTGCACATATAACATGCATGACATTGCAGGTATAAACAAGTTAAAAAACCGGTGGCTTGGCACGGCTATTGTGCGCAATGCCTTGACAAAATTGGCATGTGCCACTGACCATGACCACAAAGTTTACCAAGTACCTNGTACCTAAAACGGCTCTGAATCATAACACGAGTCAGCCACGGTCAGAGTGTCCTATCACAGTGCATATGTACTAGGCATGATCTTGCATGTGCAAACAAGGTAGAATACTGGTGGCTTGGTGTGGCTATTGTGCGCAATGCCTTGAGACAGTTGGCATGTGCTACTGACCATGACCACAAGTGTATCCTAAGTGACTTTTACTTCTATTGATCATAACACGAGTCAGCCACGGTCAGAGTGTCCAATCAGAGTGCACATGTACTAGGCATGATCTTGCAGGTGCAAACGAGGTAGAATACTGGTAGCTTGGTGTGGCTATTGTGTGCAATGCCTTGACAAAGTTGGCATGTGCCACTGACCATGACCACAAAGTTTACCAAGTGACTTTAACGTCTATGAATTGTAACACGAGTCAGCCACAGTCAGAGTGCCCGATCACAGTCCAGATGTACTAGGCATGACCTTGCAGGTATACACAAGGTAAAAAACCGGTAGCTTGGCATGGCTATTGCACGCAATGCCTTGACAAAGTTGGCATGTGCCACTGACCATGGCAACAAAGTTCACGAAGTACCTTAAACGGTCATGAATCATAACACGAGTCAGCCACGGTCAGTGTGTCCAATCACAGTGCACATATACCGGGCATGACCTTACTGTCAGAAGAGTACAGACACGAGAGTGGCGGTAGCAGAAGCAAGCAGAAGCAATGGGCAGGCACGTGCACGTCCGCAGAGTGACATAAGCGAGAGCGGTCCGAGGAGCTAGTCACGAGAGCAGGTAGAGTCTGAGAAGCGAGGTAGCCGAGGTAGACAGCTTGATGTGAAAGAGAGAGTGCTTGCGGAGAGAGTGACGGTTGGGGGAGTGTGGGAGCTGAGCGAAGGAGCGAGAGTGACGAAGCAAAGAGTTGAGAGGTGGCAAGGACAGGAAATGCGAGGGAGGAGCAGGGCGAAGACACGGCGGCGAAGCCGCGGAACCAAAGGGGAACAGGATGTGCAGAACTGTTCTGGTTAACTCGAGGGAATGAACATCCTCGATATAAAAGGTCAGAACAGGACAAATGAGCAAGGCAACGGCTTCTTTCCACTAGCCGGACGTGGGTGACAGGTGTCACTTTATTAGGGGATAACTTGGCTGACGGGTCCCAGCGGTCGCCTGACCCGAGAGCCGTTAGTCAAGGTGGCTCAGTCGGTGGACTTGAACCATTATTGAGAGCGAGGTTTTCTTTCTCTTGTCAATGCTTCATTTCTGACACCCCCCTTGAAGCTTGACAAGAGATAAGCGAGCAGAGAAGATCACGGGTAGTAGCGCTCCCAGTATTCCACCCCATTAGAGGATGTGGGAGATTGGGAAGTATGAGGCCGTTCTTCGATGGCTCGAAGTTCTGCTTCTTCTTCCATTCTCCTCTGATCTTTGATGAATGGTTGCAGCTGGAATCATCGTTCCTCCAAGAGTTCACTGTATGGGGGAGGGTCAAGGGCTGCTGGATGAGGGTCACGGGGTTCAGCTCCTCTGCTTGAGCAGTAGTCCCTGAGAGCTTGTTTGGTCCGGAAGACAGCCTGATGACGATGAGCTATAATGATAGGGTGGAATTCGTTGTATATGCTCATGTAGAGAAGTCCTCGCAGTTGAGTTTGGGCAGTCCCATACTCTCTTCTTCCACGTGCAGTTCTGCGGGCTTCTCTGCTTCCAACATTTCGTAGCACATCAAGTAGGTTGTATCCATATATGTCCAGTGTGGCGATCTCACGCCGCAGTTGGCGGCGCCATCGGTCAAAGTTGTAAATCCCATCGGGTGCGAAGCAGAGTGGGGAAATGTTGTCAGTGAGGGAGGCGACTTCATTGTACACGAGAATGGTGTGTCGTTCCTCTTCCATGGAGAAGGAGGACTGTTGACAGTTGATTGAAAGGAGAGGGGCAAGAAGATGAGGCCAGTCAGTCTTTACAGGAGGGCCGATGGCGATGCGACAGAGCGGACTTGTTGTATGCGTGTGCTGAAGGAAGTATCAACATGGACGCAGGTCGTCGCGGAAGAGGCGATGCGACCGGGCAGATCCGTGTGCCGAGCTGGGAATGATGCGGATGGCGAGGAATGATTGATGATGGAGTGGGCACAGGGGTGAGTCCTCGTACGTGATTGATGGTACGGCTCGGGCGCAGGTCGTCGCGGAAAGGCGATGCGACCGGGCGGATGCTTATGTCGAAACAGTGATAAAGGCGGAAGATGGCGGAGGAACAATGGGTGGCAGAGTGGGTGCAGGGGCGAGCCGCGTGCACTGATTAAAGTTTCAGCGTGGGCGCGGGTCGTCACGATTCGAGCGATGCGACCGAGCGGATCCTTGTGCCGAGCCGAGAACGATTTGCAGAAGCGGAGGATGCGATTGATGGATGAGTGGGCGCAGGGGCGAAACCACGTGCGCTACGAAGTTACGGCGTGGGCGGAGGTTGTCGCAGAACGGGCGATGCGACCGGGCGGATCCTCGTGCCGAGCTGGAAGCAATGTGAAGCAGAGGAAGCGATTGATTGATGAGTGGGCGCAGGGGTGGAACCACGTACGCTGAAGGAAGTTTACGGTGTGGGCGCAGGTCGTCGCGGAAAAGGCGACGTGATCGGGCGGATCCTTGTGTCGAGCGGAACTGAAGCGGATGATGGCGGAAAATGATTGATGATGGAGTGGGCGCAAGGGCAAAACCACGTGCACGAGGAGATGATGCTGATGAGAATGATGGACGGAAGGCAATGCGGAGGATGCTGGTGGGGAGGAGGTGATGCGGAGGTAGAGGAAGCGATTGATTGATGAGTGGACGCAGGGACGAAACCACGTGTGCGAGTAGATGATGCTGATGCCGATGACGGATGGAGAGCGGCGCGGAGGATGCTGATGATGAAGAGGAGGCAATGCGGAGGCGGTGTGGATGATGCTGAAGACAAAGAGATGAAGACGAGGCAGAGGCGAGCGGCTAAAGAAGAGGAGGAGACTCGAGTAGGGAGGAGGAGGAATGATGAAGGCATATGAGGATGAAGGCAGGAAGCTGATGATGATGGAGGAGGCAGGAGGCAGGAAGCGATGTGAGCGGAGAACAAGGGGATGAGACGCGGCGCGGCAGGTGGAAGCAACACAACCTCTTCTTCTCGCGTTCAGGAGAGTGACGGCTTGTTCCCCAGTTGGCTCGGAAGTTGGAGCAGGAAGACTGGTGGTGTCCGATGTCTTGTTGGCTGCAAGAAGTTGGCTGCGGCAGAGGAGGCCAGGCAGCGGGCAGGGACACTCGACTGCTGATGCCAGAAGAGTGACGGCTTGTTCCCCAGTTGGCTCCGAAATGGGAGCAGGAAGACTGGTGGTGTCCGATATCCTGGCACTGGCAGCTTTGGTTGCAGCTGCTTACGAGGCGAGGAGGCGATGCGAGAAGGCGACTCGAGATGATGGACGCAGGCAGACTGGGGATAGCGACGATGGAGGAGCAGATGAGGATGATGAGGCAGGATGAATGGGAGGATATGTCAGTGGAGGCAGATGTGATGAGGTGGCAGCGGATGGGAGGCGGCACGAAGCTTCTCGGTAGTTGACGGCAGGCGGCGGCTTGAGAGTCACTTACAGCTGATGTAGGCGACACGTCACCGATTGTTAGCCACGGGCGCGGAAGTGGTTGCAGGGCCTTCTTAGGACGACGAGGCGTTTCTTCAGTGTAGAGAGCTTGTCAAGCAGAACTGCTTATGTCAGCTGTGAATGAACCGGAGAGGCACGGAGTGACGGCAGCGGCGACAGAGAGGAGGTGATGAAGCGGGGGCAACGACAGAGCGATGACGTGGTCACGGATCTCTAGGTGATGTTGCCTGAAGCTTTGATACCATGTCAAAAAAATGCAGACACGAGAGTGGCGGTAGCAGAAGCAAGCAGAAGCAATGGACAGGCACGTGCACGTCAGCAGAGTGACACAAGCGAGAGCGGTCCGAGGAGTTCGTCGCGAGAGCAGGTAGAGCCTGAGAAGCGAGGTAGCCGAGGTAGACAGCTTGATGTGAAAGAGAGAGTGCTTGTGGATAGAGTGATGGTTGGGGGAGTGTGGGAGCTGAGCGAAGGAGCGAGAGTGACAAAGCGAAGCGTTGAGAGGTGGCGAGGACAGGAAATGCAAGGGACAAGCAGGGCGAAGACACGGCGGTGAAGCCGCAAAACCAAAGGGGAACAGGATGTGCAGAACTGTTCTGGTTAACTCGAAGGAATGAACATCCTCGGTAAAAAAGGTCAGAACAGGACAAATGAGCAAGGCAACGGCTTCTTTCCACTAGCCGGACGTGGGTGACAGGAGTCACTTTATTAGGGGATAACTTGGCTGACGGGTCCAAACGCTCGCCTGACCAGAGAGCCGTTAGTCAAGGTGGCTCAGTCGGTGGACTTGAACCTTTATTGAGAGCGAGGTTTTCTTTCTCTTGTCAAGGCTTCATTTCTGACACTTACACGTATAAACAAGGTACAATATAGGTGGGTCCGTGTGGCTATTGTGCGCAATGCCTTGACAAAGTTGGCATGTGCCACTGACCGTGACCACAAATGCATCAAAGTGACTCTAACTCCTATTGATCATAACACGAGTCAGTCGCGGTCAGAGTGTCCAATCACAGTGCATATGTACTAGGCATGATCTTGCAGGTTCAAAAAAGGTAGAATACTGGTGGCTCGGTGTGGCTATTGTGTGCAATGCCTTGACAAAGATGGCATGTGCCACTGACCATGACTACAAAGTTGACCAAGTGACTTTAACCTCTACGAATCGTAACACGAGTCAGCCACCATCAGAGTGCCCTATAACAGCGTACATATAGTATGCATGACCTTGCATGTATAAACAAGGTAAAAACCTGGTGGATTGGCACGCCTATTGTGCGCAATGCCTTGACAAAGTTGGCATGTGCCACTGCCATGACCACAAAGTTTACCAAGTACATTACACGGCTATGAATCATAACACCAGTCAGCCACGGTCAGAGTATCCAATTTCAATGCAGATATACTGGGCATGACCTTACAGGTACAAACAAGGTAGAATACTGGTGGCTTGGTGTGGCTATTGTGTGCAATGCCTTGACAAAGTTGGCATGTGCCACTGACCCTGACCACAAATGTATCCAAGTGACTTTCAATTCTATTGATCATAGCACGAGTCAGCCACGGTCAGAGTGTCCTATCACAATGCATGTGTACTATGCATGATGTTACAGGTGCAAACAAGGTAGAATACTGGTGGCTCGGTGTGGCTATTGTGCGCAATGCCTTGACAAAGTTGGTAGTGCAACTGACCACGACCACAAAGTTTTCCAAGTGACTTTAACTTCACGAATGGTAACAAAAATCAGCCACGGTCAGAGTGCCCAATCACAGTGCACATCTAATATGCATGACCTTGCAGGTCTAAACAAGTTAAAAAAACCGGTGGCTTGGCACAGCTATTGTGCGCAATGCCTTAACAAAATTGGCATGTGCCACAGACCATGACCACAAAGTGTACCAAGTACCTTTAACGGCTATGAATCATAACATGAGTCAGTCACGGTCAGAGTGTCCAATCACAGTGCAGATATAGTGGGCATGACCTTACAGGTATAAACAAGGTAAAATACAGGTGGCTTGGTGTGGCTATTGTGCGCAATGCCTTCACAAAGTTGGCATG
Organism: Penium margaritaceum; assembly: GCA_023375785.1. NCBI lineage: Eukaryota > Viridiplantae > Streptophyta > Zygnematophyceae > Desmidiales > Peniaceae > Penium > Penium margaritaceum. Next base: position 100,499 of record SZWC01003641.1, read on the forward strand.
TGCCACTGACCATGTATCCTAAGTGACTTTTACTTCTATTGATCATAACACGAGTCAGCCACGGTCAGAGTGTCCAATCACAGTGCAGATATACTAGGCATGATCTTGCAGGTGCAAACAAGGTAGAATACTGGTGGCTTGGTGTCGCTATTGTGCGCAATGCCTTGACAAAGTTGGCATGTGCCACTGACCATGACCACAAAGTTTACCAAGTGACTTTAACGTCTATGAATTGTAACACGGGTCAGCCACAGTCAGAGTGTCCAATCACAGTCCAGATGTACTAGGTATGACCTTGCAGGTATAAACAACATAAAAAACCGGTGGCTTGGCATGGCTATTGTGCGCAATGCCTTGACAAAGTTGGCATGTGCCACTGACCATGGCCACAAAGTTTACAAAGTACCTTAAACGGCTATGAATCATAACACGAGTCAGCCATGGTCAGAGTGTCCAATCACAGTGCAGATATGCTGGGCATGACCTTACACGTATAAACAAGGTACAATACAGGTGGCTCCCTGTGGCTATTGTGCACAATGCCTTGACTCAGTTGGCATGTGCCACTGACCATGACCACAAATGTATCCAAGTGAATTTCACATCTATTGATCAGAACACAAGTCAGCCACGGTCAGAGTGTCCAGTAACAATGCAGATGTACTAGGCATGATCTTACAGTTGCAAACAAGGTAGAATACTGGTGGCTCGGTGTGGCTATTGTGCGTAATGCCTTGACAAAGTTTGCATGTGCCACTGACCATGACCACAATGTTCACTAAGTTTCTTTAACGTCTACGGATCATAACACGAGTCAGCCACGGTCAGAGTGCCAAATCACAGTGCACATCTAAAATGCATGACCTTGCAGGTAAAACAAGGTTAGAAACCGGTGGCTTGGCACGGCGATTGTGCGCAATGCCTTGTGCCACTGACCATGACCACAAAGATTTCCAAGTACATTAAACGGCTATAAATCATAACACGAGTCAGCCACGGTCATTGTGTCAAATCACAGTGCAGATATCCTGGGCATGATCTTGTAGGTACAAAATAGGTAGAATACTAGTGGCTCTGTGTGGCCATTTTGCGCAATGCCTTGACAAAATTGGCATGTGCCACTGACCATGACCACAAATGTATCCAAGTGACTTTTACTTCTGTTGATCATAACACGAGTCAGCCACGGTCAGAGTATCGAATCACAATTCAGATAAACTAGGCATGATCGTGCAGGTGTAAACAAGGTAGAATACTAGTGGCTCAGTTTGGCTATTGTGCGCAATGCATTGACAAAGTTGGCATGTGCCACCGACCTTGACCACAGATATATCCAAGTGACTTTTACTTCTATTCATCATAACACCAGTCAGCCACGGTCAGAGTGTCCAATCACAGTGCAGATGTACTAGGCATGATCTTGCAGGTTAAAAAAAGGTAGAATACTCGTGGCTCGGTGTGGCTATTGTGCGCAATGCCTTGACAAAGTTGGCATGTGCCACCGACCTTGACCACAGATATATCCAAGTGACTTTTACTTCTATTCATCATAACACCAGTCAGCCACGGTCAGAGTGTCCAATCACAGTGCAGATGTACTAGGCATGATCTTGCAGGTTAAAAAAAGGTAGAATACTCGTGGCTCGGTGTGGCTATTGTGCGCAATGCCTTGACAAAGTTGGCATGTGCCACTGACCATGACCACAAATGTATCCAAGTGACTTTTACTTCTATTGATCATAACACGAGTTAGCCACGGTCAGAGTGTCCAATAACAATGCAGATGTACTATGCATGACCTTACAGGTGCAAAGAAGGTGGAATACTGGTGGCTCGGTGTGGCTAGTGTGCGTAATGCATTGACAAAGTTTGCATGTGCCACTGACCATGACCACAATGTTTACCAAGTGACTTTAACGTCTACGGATCAAAACACGAGTCAGCCACGGTCAGAGTGCCCAATCATAGCGTACTTCTAATATGCTTGGCCTTGCAGGTGAAAACAATGTAAAAAACCGGTGGCTAGGCACGGCTATTGTGCGCAATGCCTTGTGCCACTGACCATGACCACAAAGATTTCCAAGTACATGAAACGGCTATAAATCATAACACGAGTCAGCCACGGTCAGAGTGTCCAATCACAGTGCAGATATACTGGGCATGATCTTGCAGGTACAAACAAGGTAGACTACTAGTGGCTCGGTGTCTCTGTTTTGTGCAATGCCTTGACAAAGTTGGCACGTGCCGCTGACCATGACCACAAATGTATCCTCGATGAGTGTACTTGGAGCAAGAAACTGCAGGGTTGTAAAGAAAGTTGAACTAAGTGTTCTATCTTCGTGTACTTGAATAGTTGGGCCTTAGTCGTAATTCAAGCACATGCTGCCGGTCCATGACTTTCAGTGCGAGTTCAAGCAAACCATGGCTCGATCCTGATTTGAGCCTTGTATTCTACCCCCAACACCGCAAAGAAAAAATGCACGGCTGTTGGTTCAAACTTACGTGAACCCTGTTTCGTCCTGGAAAATTGAACAACCGGGCAACGACAACATGAATAATGTGAGACCTTGCACCTAGACGTCTGATGACCGAAGTCTCCAAACTACACCGCTGAACCCCATACATGAGACAAGTTTAACTTCTCCACTTTCAACATTGTTTGAAAAATATCTAAGACTAGGAGAACATTGTGACCCCACTCTATGCTCCATACCCTGCCTGCAAACCACATATATGCAACAACCGTGCATGCAGAGAGGATGCCTGGTGTTGAAGTTTGTTGGCCACTCACAACTCTGTGCCCTCTTGCCTCTCACACTCTGCACTCACTCTGTACATATTAAGTGACAATGGTCCCACCTGGGGAAGCGTCCGATGTGCCCATCGTGGTTGGAGCCGTTGACGTCCTCAAGCTGCTCCTGCTGCTGGACCCAGGAGTGCACTTGGGCACAGTCGTGACCATTGCATGACTCTCTATGACTTTCTATGACTCTCTGTGATGCGGTAGATGCTAGGGCCCGTACACTCTCACTGCCGCGCTCTGCTTCATATTGCCTTTCCTTGCATGTGATTGGGGAGCTGCATGTTTCCCGGGTGCTGATCCTCAGGGGGCCAGCGTGCCGGTTTTGGCCGTGCATCGGTCAGTAGCCGCCCTCGGTTACTTCCGAGTGGTCGGGCTCGACCCCCGGGTGGCGGCACTCACCCGCTCGAGCTCATCGCTCGTGGTGGGTGAGCGCTTACCGGTTCTAGGTTCGCTCGCTCACCCTCCCCTCACCAGTCTTGGTTGAGTGCGAACGTCTCTAAGGCAAGCTTACCGCATCCATGGCGTGTCTCACGCACTGTTGCCCATTGCTCTCACCCGCCTCGTACAACACAGGCTAACCAAGCATTGTCCTAGTAACTACTGGTATGAGAGAAGCGTGAATTCACTCCCGCCACTCGTCGATCCTGGCCCCTTGAATCCTCGTGTGGCCCACAGTTGCCGTGGCCCGTACATTACCGCGGCAGACAATCTGTCCCTCCGGCCGTCTCTTTGGCTTGCAGCACATCTAGGGGCTGCTACCATCCTCCCCGGCCAGCACACCGCACCCGTTTCTTGATGCTTGCCTCGACTCTCTGAGGCCCGCGGGTGCTCTCTCGCCTGCCCGCTCATGTTCGACGGCCCTCGTTGATCTCAACTGCTCGTCTCCTCCCGACTCTCGGCTTCTCCTGCAACTGCTCTCCGCTGCTCTCCACGTTATCTGCGGTCACTCTTGGCTGCACTCGGCTGTCCGTGACTCTCGGGTATCCCTCTCGTCCCTCTCGGGCTCTCCTCAACCCTAAAGCTCTCTCCCATCTGCTCTCTTGCACGCTGCAGGACTCTCCGCTACCCTCGGCTGTTCTTGGCTGCTCTTGCTCACTCTGAGCTCTCTTCTGCATTCCGCACTGCTGCTGACTGCCCTCTGCCAGCAGCACTTCTCCTTGAAGGTGACGGCCTCTCGGCAGACGCACAGCCTGATGTACTGCTCTGACCTCGCAGTGCGGTGCATCCTCCACCACTCATCATCGGACCCTGCTACTTCATCTCTCTCTCTCCCCGTTGGCACCTCCTCACTCTCCCTCATCCTTGGCTGCTTCTGCAGCCACAGCAGGCACCCTGGATTCGCCACCCCTTGACGGGCCTCCGGACGAGGAGCTCGATTCTCCTCGCACTGCAGCACGTTACGCAAACCACGGGTGGGAGGACCCTTGGGATTGTGAGGCATGATCTTGCAGGTACAAACAAGATAGAATACTGGTGGCTCGGTGTGGCTATTGTGCGCAATGCCTTGACAAAGTTGGCAGTGCCACTCACCATGACCACAACGTTTACCAAGTGACTTTAACTTTTACAAATCGTAACAAGATTCAGCCACAGTCAGGGTGCCCAACCACAGTGTACATTTAATATGCATGACCTTGCAGGTATAAACAAGTTAAAAACCGGTGGCCTGGCACGGCTATTGTGCGCAATGCCTTGACAAAATTGGCATGAACCACAGACTATCACCACAAAGTTTACCAAGTACCTTTAACGGCTATGAATCATAACACGAGTCAGCCACGGTCAGAGTGTCCAATCACAGTGCATATATACTGGGCATGACCTTGCAGGTATACACAAGGTAAAATACTGGTGGTTTGGTGTGGCTATTGTGTGCAATGCCTTGAGAAAGTTGGCATGTAACACTGACAATGACTACAAATGTATCCAAGTGACTTTTACTTCTATTGATCATAACACGAGTCAGCCACGGTCAGAGTGTGCAATCACAGTGCAGATGTACTAGGCATGATCTTGCAGGTACAAACAAGGTAGAATACTAGTGTCTCGGTGTGGCTGTTTTACGCAATGCCTTGACAAAGTTGGCATGTGCCACTGACCATGACCACAAATGTATCCAAGTGACTTTTACTTCTATTGATCATAACACGAGTCAGCCACGGTCAGAGTGTCCAATCATAGTGCAGATGTACTAGGCATGATCGTGCGGGTCCAAACAAGGTAGAATACTGGTGGCTTCGTTTGGCTATTGTGCGCAATGCATTGACAAAGTTGGCATGTGCCACTGACCGTGACCACAAGTGTATCCAAGTGACTTTTACTTCTATTGATCATACCACGAGTCAGCCGCGGTCATAGTGTCCAGTTACAGTGCAGATGTACTAGGCATGACCTTGCTGGTTAAAAAAAGGTAGAATACTGGTGGCTTGGTGTGGCTATTGTGCGCAATGCCTTGACAAAGTTGGCATGTGCCACTGACCATGACAACAAAGTTTACCATGTGACTTTAACTTCTACGAATCGTAACACGAGTCAGCCACTGTGAGAGTGTCCAATTACAGCATACATCTAATATGCACGACCTTGCAGGTATAAACAAGGTAAAGAACTGGTGGCTTGGCACGGCTATTGTGCGCAATGCCTTGACAAATTTGGCATGTGCCACTGCCATGACCACAAAGTTTTCCAAGTACCTTTAGTGGCTATGAATCAAAACAGGAGTCAGCCACAGTCAGAGCGTCCAATCACAGTGCACATACACTGGGCATGACCTTACAGGTATAAACAAGGTAAAACACTGGTGGCTCGGTGTGGCTATTGTGCGCAATGCCTCCACAAAGTTGGCATGTGCCACTGACCATGACCACAAATGTATCCAAGTGACATTTACTTCTATTGATCAGAACACGAGTCAGCCACGGTCAGAGTGTCCAATCACAGTGCAGATGTACTAGGCATGATCTTGAAGGTGCAAACAAGGTAGAATACTGGCGGCTCCATGTGGCTCTGGTGCACAAAGCCTTGACAAAGTAGGCATGTTCCACTGATCATGACCACAAAGTTTCCCAAGTGACTTTAACTTCTACGAATCATAACACGAGTCAGCCACGGTCAGAGTGCTCAATCAAAGTGCACATCTAATCTGCATGACCTTGCAATTATAAAAAAGGAAAAAAACCGGTGGCCTGGTACGGCCATGGTGCGCAATGCCTTGACAAAGCTGGCATGTGACAATGACCATGACCACAAAGTTTACCAAGTACATTAAACAGCTATGAATCATAACACAAGTCAGCCACGGTCAGAGTGTCCAATCACAGTGTAGATATAATGGGCATGGCCTTGCAGGTATAAACAAGGTAGAATACTGGTGGCTCGGTGTGGCTATTGTGCGCAATTCCTTGACAAAGTTGGGATGTGTCACTGACCATGACTACAAATGTATCCAAGTGACTTTTACTTCTATTGATCATAACACGAGTCAGCCACGGTCAGAGTGTCCAATCACAGTGCAGATGTACTAGGCATGATCTTCCAGGTACAAACAAGGTAGAATACGGGTGGCTCGGTGTGGCTATTGTGCGTAATGCCTTTACAAAGTTGGCATGTGCCACTGACCATGACCACAAAGTGTACGAAGTGACTTTAAGTTCTACGAATCGTAATACGAGTCAGCCACGGTCAGAGTGCCGAATCACATTGCACATATAACATGCATGACCTTGCAGGTATAAACAAGTTAAAAAACCGGTGGCTTGGCACGGCTATTGTGCGCAATGCCTTGACAAAGTTGGCATGTGCCACTGACCATGACCACAAAGTTTACCAAGTACCTTAAACGGCTATGAACCATAACAAGAGTCAGCCACGGTCAGAGTGCCCAATCACAGTGCAGATATACTGGGCATGACATAACAGGTATAGACAAGGTAAAATACTGGTGGCTCGGTGTGGCTTTTGTGCGCAATGCCTTGACAAAGTTGGCATGTGCCACTGACCATGACCACAAGTGTATCCAAGTGACTTTAACTTCTTCGAACCATAACTCGAGTCAGCCACGGTCAGAGTGCCCAATCAAAGCGCACATCTAAAATGCATGACCTTGCAGGTAAAAACAAGGTAAAAACCCGGTGGCTTGGCACGGCTATTGTGCGCAATGCCTTGACAAAGTTGGCATGTGCCACTGACCATGACCACAAAGTTTACCAAGTACATTAAACGGCTATGAATCATAACACGAGTCAGCCACGGTTAGAGTGTCCAATCACAGTGCAGATATACTGGGCATGAACTTGCAGGTATAAACAAGGTAGATTACAAGTGGCTCGGTGTGGCTATTGTGTGCAATTCCTTGACAACGTTGGCATGTGCCACTGACCATGACCACAAATGTATCCAAGTGACTTTTACTTCTTTTGATCATAACACGAGTCAGCCACAGTCAGAGTGTCCAATCACAGTGCAGATGTACTAGGCATGATCTTACAGGTTCAAACAAGGTAGAATACTGGTGGCTGGGTGTGGCTATTGTGCGCTATGCCTTGACATAGTTGGCATGTGCCAGTGACCATGACCACAAATGTATCCAAGTGACTTTTACTTCTTTTGATCATAACACGAGTCAGCCACAGTCAGAGTGTCCAATCACAGTGCAGATGTACTAGGCATGATCTTACAGGTTCAAACAAGGTAGAATACTGGTGGCTGGGTGTGGCTATTGTGCGCTATGCCTTGACATAGTTGGCATGTGCCAGTGACCATGACCACAAATGTATCCAAGTGACTTTTACTTCTTTTGATCATAACACGAGTCAGCCACAGTCAGAGTGTCCAATCACAGTGCAGATGTACTGGGCATGATCTTGCAGGTTAAAAAAAGGTAGAATACTGGTGGCTTGGTGTGGCTATTGTGCGCAATGTCTTGACAAAGTTGGCTTGTGCCACTGACCATGACCTTAAAGTTTAGCAAGTGACTTTAACGTCTACGAATCGTAACACGGGTCAGCCCCAGTCAGAGTGCCAAAACATAGTTTAGATGTACTAGGCATGACCTTGCAGGTATGTAAAAAGGTTTCAAAACAGGTGGCCTGGCACGGTTACTCTGCGCATTACCTTGACAAAGTTGGCATGTCCCACTGACCATGACCACAAAGTTTTCCAAGTACCTTAAACGGCTATGAATCATAACACGAGTCAGCCACGGTCGGAGTGTCCAATCACAGTGCACATATACTGGGCATGACCTTGCAGGTACAAACAAGGTAGAATACTTGTGGCTCAGTGTGGCTACTGTACGCAATGCCTGGATAAAGTTGGCATGTGCCACTGACCACGACCACAAATGTATCCAAGTGACTTCACTTCTATTGATCATAACACGAGTCAGCCACTTTCAGAGTGTCGACTCAAAATGCAGATGTACTAGGCATGATCTTGCAGTTGCAAACAAGGTAGAATACTGGTGGCTCAGTGTGCACAACGCCTTGATAAAGTTGGCATGTGCCACTCACCATGGCCACAAAGTTTACCAAGTGACTTTAACTTCTACGAAACGTAACACGAGTCAGCCACGGGCAGAGTGTCCAATCACAGCGTACATTTAACATGCATGACCTTGCAGGTATAAGCTAGGTAACAAACCGGTGGCTTGACACGGCTATTGTGCACAATGCCTTGAAAAAGTTGGCATGTGCCACTGACCATGACCACAAATTTTACCAAGTACATTCAACGGCTATGAATCATAACACAATTCAGCCACGGTCAGAGTGTCAAATCACAGTACATATATACTGGGCATGACCTTGTAGGTATAAACAAGGTAGAATACTGGTGTCTCGGTTGGCTATTTTGCGCAATGCCTTGACAAAGTTGGCACGTGCCACTGACCATGACCACGAATATATCCAAGTGACTTTTACTTGTACTAACCATAACACGAGTCCGCCACGGTCAGAGTGTCCAATCACGGTGCAGATGTACTAGGCATGATCTTGCAGGTACATAGAAGGTAGAATGCTGGTCGCTCGGTGTGGCTATTGTGCGCAATGACCCTGACAAAGTTAGCATGTGCCACTGACCATGACCACAAAGTTTATCAAGTACATTAAACCGCTATGAATCATAACATGAGTCAGCCACGGCCAGAGTGTCCAATCAGAGTGTGGATATACTAATCATGACCTTGCAGGTATAAACAAGGTAGAATACTGGTGGCTTGGTGTGGCTATTGTGCGCAATGCCTTGACAAAGTTGGCATGTGCCACTGACCATGACCACAATGTTTACCAAGTGACTTTAACTTTTACGAATCATAACACGATTCAGCGGCGGTCAGAGTACCCAATCAAAGTTCTGATGTACTAGGCATGACATTGCAGGTATGAAAAAGGTTAAAAAACCGGTGGCTTGGGACGGTTATTGTGTGCAATGCCTTGACAAAGGTGGCATGTGCCACTGACCATGACCACAAAGTTTACCAAGTACCGTAAACGGCTATGAATCATTACACGAGTCAGCCACAGTCTGAGTGTCCAATCACTATGCAGATATACTGGGAATGACCTTACAGGTATAAACAAAGTATAATACTGGTGGCGCGGTGTGGCTATTGTGCGCAATGCCTTGACAAAGTTGGCATGTGCCACTGACCATGACCAAAAATGTATCATAGTGAGTTTTACTTCTATTGATCATAACACGACTCACCCACGGTCAGAGTGTCCAATCACTGTGCAGATGTACCAGGCATTATTTTGCAGGTACAAACAAGGTAGAATACTGGTGGCTCGGTGTGGCTATTGTGCACAATGCCTTGACAAAGCTGGCATGTGCCACTGACCATGACCACAAAGTTTACCAAGTGAATTTAACTTCTACGAATCATAACACGAGCCACGGTAAGAGTGCCCAATCACAGTGCACATCTAATATGCATGAACGTGCAGGTACAAACCATGTAAAAAACCGGTGGCGTGGCACGGCTATTGTGGGCAATGCCTTGACAAAGTTGGCATGTGCCACTGACCATGACCACAAAGTTTACCAAGTACCTTAAACGGCTATGAATCATTACAGAGTGTCCAATCACAGTGCAGATATACTGGGCATGACCTTGCAGGTATAAACAACGTAGAATATTGGTGGCTTGGTGTGGCTATTGTGTGCAACGCCTTGACAAAGTTGGCATGTGCAACTGACCATGATTACACATGTATCCAAGTGACTTTTACTTCTATTGATCAAAACACGAGTTATCCATGGACAGATTGTCCAATCACAGTGCACATGTACTAGGCATGATTTTTCAGGTGCAAACAAGGTAGAATACTGGTGGCTTGGTGTGGCTATTGTGCGCAATGCCTTGACAAAGTTTGCATGTGCCACTGACCACGACCACAAAGTTTACCAAGTGACTTTACCTTCTACGAATCGTAACACGAGTCAGCAACGGTCAGAGTGCCCAATCACAGTGCACATCTAGTATACATGACCTTGCAGGTGTAAACAAGGTAAAACCAGGTGGCTTGGCACGGCTATTTTGTGCCATGCCTTGACAAAGTTGGCATGTGCCACTGACCATGACCACAAAGTTTACCAAGTACCTTAAACGGCTATGAATCATTGCACGAGTCAGCCACGGTCAGAGTGTCCAATCACAGTGCAGATATACTGGGCATGACCTTGCACGTATAAACAAGGTAGAATACTGGTGGCATGGTGTGGCTATTGTGTGCAATGCCTTGACAAAGTTGGCATGTGCCACTGACCATGACCACAAATGTATCCAAGTGACTTTTACTTCTATTGATCATAACACGAGTTCGGCACGGTCAGAGTGTCCAATCACAGTGCAGATGTACTAGGCATGATTTTGCGGGTGCAAACAAGGTATTATACTGGTGGCTTGGTGTGGCTATTGTGCGCAATGCCTTGACAAAGTTGGCATGTGCCACTGACCATGACCACAAACTTTACCAAGTGACTTTAACTTTCTACGAATCGTAACACGAGTCAGCCACAGTCAGATTGCCCAGTCACAGCGCACATCTAATATGCATGACCTTGCTGGTATAAACAAGGTAAAGAACTGGTGGCTTGGCATGGCTATTGTGTGCATTGCCTTGACAAAGTTGGCATGTGTCACTGACCATGACCACAGAGTTTACCAAGTACCTTAAACGGCTATGAATCATAACACGATTCAGCCACGGTCAGAGTGTCCAATCACAGTGCAGATATACTGGACATGACCTTACAGGTATAAACAAAGTAGAATACTGGTGGCTCGGTATGGTTATTGTGCGCAATGCCTTCACAAAGTTGGCATGTGTCACTGACCATGACCACAAATGTATCCAATTGACTTTTACTTCTATTGATCATAACACAAGTCAGCCACGGTCAGAGTGTCCTCTCACTGTGCAGATGTACTAGGCATGATTTTGCAAGTGCAAACAAGGTAGAATACTGGTGGCTCCGTGTGGCTATTGTGCGCAATGCCTTGACGAAGTTGGCATGTGCCACTGACCATGACCATAAATTTTACCAAGTGACTTTAACTTCTATGAATCGTAACACGAGTCAGCCACGATCAGAGTGCGCAATCACAGTGCACATCTAATATGCAGAACCTTGCAGGTATAAACAAGTTACAAAACCGGTGGGTTGTCATGGCTATTGTGCGCAATGCCTTGACAAAGTTGGTATGTGCCACTGACCACGACCACAAAGTTTAATAATTACCTTAAACAGCTATGAATCATAACACGAGTCAGCCACGGTCAGAGTGTCCAATCACAGTTCAGATATGCTGGGCATGACCTTACAGGTATAAACAAGGTAGAATACTGGTGGCTCGGTGTGGCTATTGTGTGCAATGCCTTGACCAAGTCGGCATGTGCCACTGACCATGACCATACAAATATCTAAGTGACTTTTACTTCTATTGATCATAACACGAGTCAGTAACGGTCAGAGTGTCCAATCAAAGTGCAGGTGTACTAAGCATGATCTTGCAGGTGCAAACAAGGTAGAATACTGGTGGCTCGGTGTGGCTATTGTGCACAATTCCTTGACAAAGTTGTCATGTGCCACTGACCATGACCACAATGTTTACCAAGTGACTTTAACTTCTACGAATTCTAACACGAGTCAGCCACGGTCAGAGTGCCCAATCACAGGGCACATCTAATATGCATGACCTTGCAGGTATAAAAAAGTTAAAAAACTGGTGGCTTGGCACGGGTATTGTGGGCATTGCCTTTACAAAGTTGGCATGTGCCACTGACCATGACCACAAAGTTTACCAAGTACCTTAAACGGCTATGAATCATAACACGGTCAGCCACAGTCAGAGTGCCCAATCATACTGCAGATATACTGCGCATGACCTCGCAAGTATGAACAAGGTAGAATACTGGTGGCTCGGTGTGGGTATTGTGCGTACTGCCTTGACAAAGTTGGCATGTGCCACTGACCATGACCACAAAAGTATCCAAGTGACTTTTACTTCTATGGATCATAACACGAGTCAGCCACGGTCAGAGTACGCAATCACAGTGCACATAAAATATGCATGACCTTGGAGGTATGAACAGGGTTAAAAGCTGGTGTCTTGGCACGGCTATTGTGCGCAATACCTTGACAAAGTTGGCATGTGCCACTGACCATGACCACAATGTTTACCAAGTGACTTTAACTTGTACGAATCGTAACACAAGTCAGCCACAGTCAGAGTGCCCAATCACAGTTCAGATGTACTAGGCATGACCTTGCAGTTATAAACAAGGTAAAGAACGGGTGGCTTGGCACGGCTATTGTACGCAGTGCTTTGACAAAGGTTGCATGTGCCACTGACCATGACCACAAAGTTTACCAAGAACCTTAAATGGCTATGAATCATAACACAAGTCTACCACGGTCAGAGTGTCCAATCACAGTGCATATATACTGGGCATGACCTTATAGGTATTAGAAAGGTAGAAAACGGGTGGCTCGGTGTGGCTATTGCGTGCAATGCCCTGACAAAGTTGACATGTGCCACTGACCATGACCACTTATGTACCCAAGTGACTTTTACTTCTATTGATCACAACGCGAGTCAGCCACGGTCAGAGTGTCCAATCACAGTGAACATGTACTAGGCCTGATCTTTCAGGTGCAAAAAAGGTAGAATACTGATGGCTCGGTGTGGCTATTGTGCGCAATGCCTTGACAAAGTTGGCATGTGCCACTGACCATGACCAAAAAGTTTACCGAGTGACTTTACCTTCTACGAATCGTAACACGAGTCAGCCACAATCAGAGTGTCCAATCACAGTTCAGATATACTAGGCATGAGCTTGTAGGTATAAACAAGGTAAAAAACCGGTGGCTTTGTAGGCTATTGTGCGCAATGCCTTGACAAAGTTGGCATGTGCCACTGACCATG
>SZWC01003641.1:130876-154414 GCA_023375785.1 Penium margaritaceum
CAGTGGCACATGCCAACTTTGTCAAGGCATTGCGCACAATAGCCCCAGCGAGCCACCAGTATTCTACCTTGTTTGTACCTGCAAGATCATGCCTAGTACATCTGCACTGTGATTGGACACTCTGACCGTGGCTGACTCGTGCTATGATCAATAGAAGCAAAAGTCACTTGGATACATTTGTGGTCATGGTCGGAGGCACATGCCAACTTTGTTAAGGCAATCCGCACAATAGCCATACCAAGCCACCATTATTCTAGCTTGTTTATACCTGCAAGGTCATCCCCAGTGCATCTGCACTGTGATTGGACACTCTGACCGTGGCTGACTCGTGTTATGATTCGTAGCTGTTTAATGTACTTGGTAAACTTTGTGGTCATGGTTAGTGGCACATGCCAACTTTGTCAAGGCATTGCGCACAATAGCCGTGCCAAGCCACCAATGTTCTGCCTTGTTTGCACCTGCAAGATCATGCCTAGTACATCTACACTGTGATTGGACACTCTGACCTTGGCTAACTCGTGTTGTGATCAATAGAAGTAAATGTCACTTGGATACCATTGTGGTCATGGTCAGAAGCACATGCCAACTTTGTCAAGGCATTGCACACAATAGCCACACCGAGCTACTGGTATTCTACCTTGTTTATACGCGTACGTTCATGTCCAGTATATCTGCACTGTGATTGGACATTCTGACCGGGCTGACTCGTGTCATGATTTATAGCCATTTAAGGTACTTGGTAAACTTTGTAGTCATGGTACGTGGCACATGCCAACTTTTTCAAGGCATTACGCACAATAGTCGTGCCAAGACATCGGTTTTTTACCTTGTTTATACCAGCAAGGTCATGCCTAGTACATCTGAACTGTGATTGGGCATGTCAAAAGAATGCAGATGCGAGAGCAGCAGCAGCAGAAGCAGGTAGAAGCGTCCGGCCATGCAAGCGTACATCAGTAGAGTGACGTAGGCAAGAGCGGTCCGAGGAGTTAGTCGCGAAAGCTGATACACGCTGAGACGCGAGGTAGCTGGGATAGACAGGTTGATGTGAGAGAGAGTGCTAGCGAGATGAGTGATGGTTGGCGGAGTATGAGAGCTGAGCGAAGGAGCGAGAGTGACGGAGCGAAGCGTTGAGGGGGGCTGGCAAAGACAAAGAATGCGAGGAGCGAGCAGAGCGAAGACACGGCGGTGAAGCCGTGGAACCAAAGGGGAACAGGATGAGTAGAACTGTTCTGGTTAAATTAGGGAGGGACTGAACATCCTCCGTATATACAACAGAACAGGACAAAATAAGTATTAATGGCTTCTTTCCGCTAGCCGGATGCGTGGCGACGTGGTCGCTTATTAGAGGCGGCTCGACTCTGGTGGAACGGTCGTGACCGACCAGCCGTTACCCAGGGAGGTTCGGTGCGGGAACCTGAACCAGGATCGAGAGCTCAGATTATCCGGGGAGTGAAGAGCACCTTGTCTGAGTCACATTTCTGACAGGGCAGTCTGACTGTGGCTGACTCATGTTACGATTCGTAGAAGTTACTTGGTAAACTTTGTGGGCATTGTCAGTGGCACATGCCAACTTTGTCAAGGTATTGCCCACATTCGCACACTAAGCCACCAGTATTCTACCTAGTTTGAACCTGCAAGATCATGCGTAGTACATCTGCACTGTGATTGGACACTCTGACCGTGGCTGACTTGTGTTATGATCAATAGAAGTAAAAGTCACCTGGATATATTTGTGGTCATGGTCAGTGGCAAATGCCTGCTTTGTAAAGGCATTGGCACAGTAGCCACACCGAGCCACCAGTATTCTACCTTGTTTATACCTGCAAGGTCATGCCCATTATATCTGCACTGTGAATGGACACTCTGATCGTGGCTCACTCGTGTTATGATTCATAGCTGTTTAAGGTACTTGGTAAACTTTGTGGTCATGGTCAGTGGCACATGCCAACTTTGTCAAAGCATTGCGCACAATAGCCGTGCCAAGACACCGGGTTTTACCCTGTTTATACCTGCAAGGTCATGCATATTAGATGTGTACTGTGATTGGGTACTCTGACCGTGGCTGACTTGTGTTATGATTGGTAGACGTTAAAGTAACTTGGTAAACTTTGTGGTTATGGTCAGTGCACGTGCCAACCTAGTCAAGGCATTGCGCACAATAGCCACACCGAGCCACCAATACTCTACCTTGCTTGTAACTGCAAGATCATGCCTAGTACATTTGCACTGTGATTGGACACTCCCACCGTGGCTGACGCGTGTTATGATTCGTAACCGTTTAAGGTACTTGGTAAACTTTGTGGTTATGGTCAGTGGCACATGCCAACGTGGTCAAGGCATTGCGCACAATAGCCACATCGAGCCACCAGTATTCTACCTTGTTTGTACCTGCAAGATCATGCCGAATACATCTGCATTGTGATTGGATACTCTGACCGTGGCTGACTCGTGTTATGATCAATAGAACTAAAAGACACTTGGATACATTTGTGGTCATGGTCAGTGGCACATGCCAACTTTGTCAAGGCATTGCGCACAATAGCCACACCGAGCCACCAGTATTCCACCTTGTTTAGACCTGCAAGGTCATGCCTATTATATCTGCACTGTGATTGGAGACCCTGACCGTGGCTGACTCGTGTTATGATTCATAGCTGTTCAATGTACTTGGTAAACTTTGTGGTCATGGTCAGTGGCACATACCAACTTTGTCAAGACATTGCGCACAATAGCCGTACGAAGCCACTGGTTTTTTACCTTGTTTATACCCGCAAGATCATGCATGTTAAATGTGAGCTGTGATTGGGCACTCTGACCGTGGCTGACTCGTGTTACGATTCGTAGAAGTTAAAGTCACTTGGTAAAATGTGTGGTCATGGTCAGTGGCACATGCCAACTTTGTCAAGGCATTGCGCACAATAGCGAGACCGAGCCACCAGTATTCTACCTTGTTTGAACCTGCAAGATCATTCCTAGTACATCTGCATTGTGATTGGACACTCTGACCGTGGCTGACTCGTGTTATGATCAATAGCATTAAAAGTCACTTGGATATATTTGTGGTCATGGTCAGTGGCACATGCCAACTTTGTCAAGGCATTGCGCACAATAGCCACAACGAGCCACCAGTATTCTACCTTGTTTATACCTGCAAGGTCATGCCTAGTATATTTGCACTGTGATTGGGCACTCTGACTGTGGCTGACTCGTGTTATGATTAATAGCCGTTTAAGGTACTTGGTAAACTTTGTGGTCATGGTCAGTGGCACATGCCACCTTTGTCAAGGCATTGCATACAATAGCCATGCCAAGCCACCGGTTTTTTACCTTGTTTATACCTATAAGGTCATGCATATAAGATGTGCAATGTCATTGGGCACTCTGACCATGGCTGACTCGTGTTACAATTTGTAGAAGTTAATGTTGTCAGAAGAATGCAATGAGCAAGGACAGCAGGAGCAAGAGCAAGCAGAGGCAATGAAGCAAGCTGACGTAACGTAGTGAAGTGACGGAAGCAGAGCGGTGAGAGAAGGCTCATGGATGTAGTCACCGAGTCGCAAGAGGACGCGAGGCACTGGAGCTCCGAGGTAGACCGAGCGCAGATGAGAGAACTTGAGAGCGAAGCGAGGGAGGCGTCGGAAGCGAAAAGTTAAGGGTGGCGAAGCGAATAGCCTTGAGGAGACAGTGGTGGGTGAAGGCAATGGACGCAAGAGGCGAGCAGAGCAAATACACAGCGGCGATTCCGCGGGACCAAAGGGGAACAGGATGAATAGAACTGTTCTGGTTAAGTCAAGGGAATGAGCATCCTCGGTATAAAAAGGACAGAATAGGACAAATGAGCAAAACAACGGCTTCTTTCCGCTAGCCGGACGCGAGTGACAGGTGTCACTTTATTAGGGGATGACTTGTCCAAAGGGTCTGAACGGTCGAGCAACCGGAGAGCCGTTGGGCGAGGTGGTTCAGTCATGGGAATTGAACCGTTATTGAGACCGAGATATTTTCTTCTCTTGTCAAGACTTCATTTCTGACACCTCCCTTGAAGCTTGACAAGAGGTAAGAGAGCAAGAGGCAGATCAAGGGTAGTGGCGTTCCCAATATTCCACCCCATTGGAGGAAGTGGGAGATGGGGGAGTGCGAGGCCGTTCTTTGATGGCTCGAAGTTCTTCTTCTTCCTCCATTCTCCTGTGATCTCGGATGAAGGGTTGCAGCTGGAATCGTCATTCCTCCAGAAGTTCATTGTATGGAGGAGGGTCAAGTGCAGCCGGACAAGGATCAGGGGATTCCGCTCCTCTACTTGAACAGTAATCCCTGAGGCCGTGGATGGTCCGGAAGGCAGCTTGATGATGATGTGCTGCAATGATAGGGTGGAGTTCATCGTAAGTGCTCATGTAGAGAAGTCCTCTCAGTTGAGCTTGGGAAATTCCATACTCCCTTCTTCCTCATGCGGTTCTGCGGGCTTCTCTGCTTCCAACATCTCGTATCACGTCAAGTAGATTGTATCCATGTATGTCCAGGGTGGCAATTTCACGACGCCGTTGGCGGCACCATCGCTCAAAGTTATGCCTCCCATCATGTGTGAAGCAGAGTGGAGAAGTGTTGTTGGTTAGGGAGGCAACTTCATTGTAAAGCAGGATGGTGCGTCGTTGCTCTTCCATCGAGGAGGAGAAGTGTTGAAGAGGGGACGACCAGAAATTTGAGGACAATCAGATTTTACAGGAGGGTTCATGGTGAAGCGATGGACCTGATGTTGCAGATGAATTATGGCAGAGGAAGAGGATGGTGGAATTGGGCAAATCCGACTTGTGGAAGTTTCTGCGTGGGCGCAGGTCGTCGCGGAACGGGCAATGCGACCGGGCGGATCCTTGTGCTGAGCGAAAGGAGAAAAAGCGGATGACGGCCCGATAATTGACGGGGTGGGCGCAGGGGCGAAACCACATGTATTCCGAGGTAGAGGAGTAGATTAGGGGAGGACAGAAGCCAACGTGCCGCGAGAAATCTGTTTCCGGTGTGGGTGCAGGCTGCTGCGAAGCGCGCAGTTAGCTCATGCAGATCATTGTGCTGGTCACAGATGCTGATGATGAGGAGGCAAATGCTGATAAAAGAGGAGTAGCCGTAGGGGCGAGACCTCGTGCGTTGCTGAAATAGAGGTGGTAGAATGCAGCAAGGGGAAGGAAGGTGCCAACGCGCCGAGAGAAATCTGCTGTCGGCGTGGGTGCAGGCTACTGCGAAGCGGGCAGCTAGCTCGTGCAGATCCTTGTGCTGGTCCTATATGCGGATGATGAGGAGCAGAGGATGCTGAAAAAGGAGTGGGAGCAGGGGCAAAACCACGTATGTTGCAGAAATTTTTGGCGTGGGCGCAGGTCGGTGCGAAGCGGGCGATGTGACCGGGCGGATCCTTGTGCCGAGCTGATGATGCGGAGACGGGATTAGAGGCAGCTGATGGCTGAGTGGGCGCAGGGGCAAAACCACGTGTACTGATGACAAAGGCCGAGGAAGACTGATGAGAAGGCGGCACGGATGATGCTGAGAGCGGCTCGAAGAAGACAGATGATGAGGAGGGCTGAGGACAGAGGGTGATGACGCGAAGAAGGGAAGGCTGGTGGAGTTGATGCGCACGTGACGGAGGCAGAAGATGGAGGTTGCGGCAGGGAGAGGATGGCGGCAAGATGAGGCAACTAGGTGCTCTGCTTTCAAGAGAGTGATAGCTTGTTCCACAGTTGGCCCGAGACCGACGGGCAGGAAGACCAGCGGTGTCGGATATCACGTAAGCTATACGAGACTGATTGCAGCAAAGGGAGTCATATGGCGAGCAGAGATTCCAGTCCGCTGATGTCAGGAGAGTGACGGCTTGTTCCCCAATTGGCTCGCAATGGGAGCAGGAAGAACGGTGGTGTCCGATGTCATAGCGGCAGGCATTACACTACTGCTGCTGACGATGCGAGACGGCGGTGCGAGGATGTGGTGTGGTACAACGAGTGCGAGGAGACTGATGTCGCAGGGGCAGATGGTGGAGATGAGGACGATGAGAGGAGAGGAGGAGAGCGGAGGTGCTTGCAAGGTTGACGAGAAGAGAGGTAGCGGGTGACGAGCGACAGGGAAGCTTCCAAGAAGTTGACGGCAAGCGGCAGCTTGGGAGCTGCTTGTAGCTATTGTTAACGACACGTCATAAATTTGTTGGCCACGGGTGCGGAATGGGCGCAGGGCTTTCCGAGGATGACGAGGCGTTGGTTCAGCGTGAGAAGCACTTCAAGCGGTGCTGCTGATGTCAGCTGCTAATGAAGCGAAGGAGCGCGAGAGGGCGGTGACGGCGATGGGGAGGTGCAGATTTGAGAGGGGACGCAATGGAGGCAGTAGAGCGATGACTTGGTCACGAGGTACCAGATGATGTCCCCTGAAGCTCTGATACCATGTCAGAAGAATGCAATGAGCGAGGACTGGAAGAGCTGAAGCCAGCAGAAGCAATGAAGCAAGCTGACGTAACAGAGTGAAGTGACGGAATCAGAGCGGTGAGAGCCGGCCCAAGGAGTTAGTCGCAGAGTCGCAAGAGGAAGCGAGGCACTGGAGCCCCGAGGCAGACCGAGCGCAGATGAGAGAACTTGAGATCGAAGCGAGGAAGGCGTCGGAAGTGAAAGGTTAATGGTGGTGAAGAGAAGAGCCGTGAGGAGACAGTGGTGGGTAGATGCAATGGACGAGAGAGGCGAGCAGAGCGAAGACACGGCGGCGAAGCTGCGGAACCAAAGGGGGACAGAATGAATAGAACTGTGCCGGTTAACTCGAGGGAATGAACATCCTTGGTATAAAAAGGACAGATCAGGACAAATGAGCAAAGTAACGGCTTTTTTCTGCTAGCCGGACGCGGGTGACAGGTGTCACTTTATTAGGGGATGACTTATCCGAAGGGTCTGAATGGTCGAGCGACCGGAGAGCCGTTGGGAAAGGTGGTTCAGTCATGACTAGAACTGTTCTTGAGACCGAGATATTTTCTTCTCTTGTCAAGGCTTCATTTCTGACAAAAGTCACTTGGTAAACTATGTGGTCATTGTCAGTGGCACATGCCAACATTGTCAAGGCATTGCGCACAATAGCCACACCGAGCCACCAGAATTCTACCTTGTTTACACCTGTAAGATCATGCCTAGTACATCTGCACTGTAATTGGACACTCTGGCCGTGGCTGACTTGTGTTATGATCAGTAGAAGTAAAAGTCACTTAGATACACTTGTGGTCATGGTCAGTGGCACATGCCAACTTTGTCAAGGCATTACGCACAATAGTCATACCGTTACCAGTCTTTTACCTTTTTTGTACCTGCAAGGTCATGCCTAGTATGTCTGCACTGTGATTGGACACTCTGAACATGGCAGTGTTANACATGCCAACTTTGTCAAGGCATTACGCACAATAGTCATACCGTTACCAGTATTTTACCTTGTTTGTACCTGCAAGGTCATGCCTAGTATGTCTGCACTGTGATTGGACACTCTGAACATGGCAGTGTTAAGATGCATAGCCGTTTAAGGTACTTGGTAGACTTTGTGGTCATGGTCAGTGGCACATGTCAGCTTTGTAAAGGCATTGCGCACAGTAGCTGTGCCAAGCCACCGGTTTTTGACCATGTTTATACCTGCAAGGTCATGCCTAGTACATTTAAACTGTGATTGGGCACTCTAACTGTGGCAGACCCGTGTTACGATTCGTATAAGTTAAAGTCACTTGGTAAACAGAGTGGTCATGGTCAGTGGCACATGCCAACTTTGTCAAGGCATTACGCAAAATAGCCACACCGAGCCACCCGTATTCTCCCGTGTTTGCACCTGCAAGATCATGCCAAGTACATCTGCACTGTGGTTGGACACTCTCGCCGTGGCTGACTCGTGTTATGATCAGTAGAAGTAAAAGTCACTTGGATACATTTGTGGGCATGGTCACTGGCACATGCCAACTTTGTCAAGATATTGCGCACAATAGCCACACCAAGCCACCAGTATTCTACCTCGATTATACATACAAGGTCAAGCCCAGCATATTGGCACTGTGATTGGACACTCTGACCGTGGCTGACTTGTGTTATGATTCATAGCCGTTTATGGTACTTTTTAAACTTTGTGGTCATGGTCAGTGGCACATGCAAACTTTGTCAAGGCATTGCATACAATAGCCGTGCCAAGCCACCGGGTTTTTACCTTCTTTATACCTGCAAGGTCATGCATATTAGATGTGCAATGTCATTGGGCACTCTGACCGTGGCTGACTCGTGTTACAATTCGTAGAAGTTAAAGTCACTTGGTAAACTATGTGGTCATGGTCAGTGGCACATGCCAACTTTGTTAAGGCATTGCGCACAATAGCCACACCGAGCCACCAGTATTCTACCTTGTTTGCACCTGCAAAATCATGCTTAGTACATCTGCACTGTGATTAGACACTCTGACCGTGGCTGACTTGTGTTATGATCAGCAGAAGTAAATGTCACTCGGATACATTTGTGGTCATTGTCAGTGGCACATGCCAACTTTGTCAAGGCATTGCGCACAATAGCCACACCGAGCCACCAATATTCTACCTTGTCTGAACCTGCAAGATCATGCCTAGTACATCTGCACTGTGATTGGACACTCTGACCATGTCTGACTTGTGTTATGATCAATAGAAGTAAAAGTCACTCGGATACATTTGTGGTCATTGTCAGTGGCACATGCCAACTTTGTATTGGCATTGCGCACAATAGCCACACCGAGCCACCGGTATTATACATTGTTTGCATCTGCAAGATCATGCCTAGTACATATGCACTGTGATTGGACACTCTAACCGTGGCTTTTTGTGTTATGATCAATAGAAGTAAAAGTCACATGGATAAATTTGTGGTCATGGTCAGTGGCACATGCCAACTTTGTCAAGGCATTGCACACAATAGCCAAACCGAGCCACATGTATTGTACCTTGTTTATACCTGTAAGGTCATGCCCAGTACATCTGCACTGTGACTGGACACTCTGACCGTGGCTGACTCGTGTTATGATTCATTTTTGTCTAAGGTACTTGGTGAACTTGTGGTCATGGTCAGTTGCACATGCCGACTTTGTCAAGGCATTGCGCACAATAGCCGTGCCAAGCTACTGGTATTTACCTTGTTTATACCGGCAATATCATGCATACAAGATGTGTTCTGTGATTGGACACTCTGACCATGGCTGAGTCGTGTTACGATTCGTATAAGTTAAAGTCACTCGGTAAACGTTGTGGTCATGGTCAGTGGCACATGCCACCTTTGTCTAGGCATTGCGCACAATAGCCACACCGAGCCACCAGTTTTCTATCTTGTTTGTACGTGAAAGATCATGCCTAGTACATCTGCACTTTGATTGGACCCTCTGACTGTGACTGACTTGTGTTATGATCAATAGAAGTAAAATTCACTTGGATATATTTGTGGTCATGGTCTGTAACACATGCCAACTCTGTCAATGCATTGCACACAATAGCCACACCGAGCCACCCATATTCTACCTTGCTTATACCAGCAAGGCCATGCCCAGTATATCTGCACCGTGACTGGACAATCTGACCGTGGCTGACTCGTGTTATGATTCATAGCCGTCTAAGGTACTTGGTAAACTTTGTGGTCATGGTCAGTGGCACATGCCAACTTTGTCAACATATTGCGCACAATAGCCGTGCCAAGCCGCCGGTTTTTTACCTTGTTTGTACCTGTAAGGTCATGCCTAGTACATCTGAACTCTGATTGGGCACTATGCCTGTGGCTGACCCGTGTTACAATTCGTAGAAGTTAAAGTCACTTGGTAAACTTTGTGGTCATGGCCAGTGGCACATGCCAACTTTGTCAAAGCATTGCGCACAATAGCCACACCGAGCCACCAGTATTCTACCTTTTTTTAACCTGCAAGATCATGCCTAGTACATGTGCACTGTGATTGGACACTCTGACCGTGGCTGGCTCATGTTATGATTCATAGCCGTTGAAGGTACTTGGTAAACGTTGTGGTCATGGTCAGTGGCACGTGCCAACTTTGTCAAGGCAGTTCGCACAACAGCCGTGCCAAGCCAGCAGTTTTTTACCTTGTTTATACCTATAAGGTCATGCATATTATATGTGCAATGTGATTGGACACTCTTACCGTGGCTGACTCGTGTTACAATTTGTAGGAATTAAAGTCACGTGGTATACTTTGTGGTCATTTTCAGTGGCACATGCCAAATTTGTCAAGGCATCGCACACAATAGCCACACCGAGCCACCAGTATTCTACCTTGTTTGCACCTGGAAGATCATGCCTAGTACATCTGCACTGTGATTGGAGACTCTAACCGTGGCTGACTCGTGTTATGATCAATAGAAGTAAAAGTTACTAGGATACATCTGTGGTCATGGTCAGTGGCACATGCTAACTATGTCGAGGCATTGCGCACAATAGCCACACCGAGCCACTAGTATTCTAACTTGTTTGTACCTGCAAGGTCATGCCCATTATATCTGCACTGTGATTGGACACTCTGTCCGTGGCTGAATCATGTTATGCTTCATAGCCGTTTAAGGTACCTCGAAAACTTTGTGGTCATGGTCAGTGGCACATGCCAACTTTGTCAAGACATTGACACAATAGCCACACCGAGCCACCAGTATTCTACCTTGTTTTCACCTGTAAGATCATGCCTAGTACATCTGCACTGTGATAGGACACTCTAGTCGTGGCTGACTTGTGTTATGATCATTAGAAGTAAAAGTCACTTAGATACACTTGTGGTCTTGGTTAGTGGCACATGCCAACTTTGTCAAGGAATTGCGCACAATAGCCACACCGTTACCAGTATTTTACCTTACTTGTACCTGCAAGGTCATGCCCAGTATACCTGCACTATGATTGGACACTCTGACCATGGCAGTATTAATATGCATAGCCGTTTAAGGTACTTGGTAGACTTTGTGGTCATGGTCAGTGGCACATGTCAACTTTGTAAAGGCATTGTGCACAGTATCCGTGCCAAGCCACCAGTTTGTGACCTTCTTTATACCTGCAAGGTCATGCCTAGTACATCTGAACTGTGATTGGGCACTCTGACTGCGGCTGACTCGTGTTACGATTTGTATAAGTTAAAGTCACTTGGTAAACATCGTGGTCATGGTCAGTGGCACATGCCAACTTTGTCAAGGCATTACGCACAATAGCCACACCGAGCCACCAGTATTTTACCTTGTTTGCACCTGTAAGATCATGCCTAGTACATCTGCACTGTGATTGGACACTCTCACCGTGGCTGACTCGTGTTATGATCAGTAGAAGTAAAAGTCACTTGGATACATTTGTGGGCATGGTCTGTGGCACATGCCATCTTTGTCAAGACATTGCGCACAATAGCCAGACCGAGCCACCGGTATTCTACCTTGATTATACATGCAAGGTCATGCCTAGTATATTGGCACTGTGATTGGACACTCAGACCGTGGCTGACTTGTGTTATGGTTCATAGCCGTTTATGGAACATGTTAAACTTTGTGGTCATGGTCAGTGGCACATGCCAACTTTGTCAAGGCATTGCATACAATAGCCGTGCCAAGCAACCGGGTTTTTACCTTCTTTATACCTGCAAGGTCATGCATATTAGATGTGCAATGTCATTGGGCACTCTGACCATGGCTGACTCGTGTTACAACTTGTAGAAGTTAAAGTCACTTGGTAAACTACGTGGTCATGGTAAGTGGCACATGCCAACTTTGTCAAGGCATTGTGCACAATAGACACACCGAGCCAGCAGAAGTCTACCTTGTTTGCACCTGCAAGATCATGCTTAGTACATATGCACTGTGATTAGACACTCTGACCGTGGCTGACTTGTGTTATGAGCTGTGGAAGTAAATGTCACTTGGATACATTTGTGGTCATGGTCAGTGGCACATGCCAACATTGTCAAGGCATTGCGCACAATAGTCACACCATTACCAGTATTCTACCTTGTTTGTACCTGCAAGGTCATGCCTAGTAAACTTGTACTATGATTGGACACACTTGTCAGGAATTTGAGAGGGGAAGAGTGCGACACGGGAAGGCTTGTGGCGCTGCTTGACACAAGTTATGAGTTGAGCATGTTGGCAGTAACAAGTTCTGGAGGTGAGCGATGCAAGACAGGCAGTTGACCGAGGATGGAAGCGATGGCAGCTGCGAGAGTGATGAAGGAAAATGATTGATTGATAGAATAGCGGACGCAATCATAC
Source organism: Penium margaritaceum (assembly GCA_023375785.1). Taxonomy (NCBI): domain Eukaryota; kingdom Viridiplantae; phylum Streptophyta; class Zygnematophyceae; order Desmidiales; family Peniaceae; genus Penium; species Penium margaritaceum. Next base: position 143,109 of record SZWC01003641.1, read on the forward strand.
ATTGATCTAAGCTACCTTAAAGTAGTGTTTCTTGGCTTTGCTAGGACCCCTGTGAGGTGGAAGCGCTAGTTCGTGTTATTTGAGGGACGTGTTGCGATGGTTTCACCGGAGCGCAATTCGTCGGGTTCCTCCAAGACTCTTGGTTGTGCGTATCAGTTGAGATTCATGTTGCTCTTTTGTTGTTGGTGTTCGGATGTGCTCCGGTCTCCGCGCTGGTTTCTCTTCTTTTATTTCTGATACCTCCCGTGAAGGGAAACCAACATGGAAGCCTCAGGTGTCTCTAGTCCTGAGACCTAGAAGATATACCAGGGTCGCATGTTGCGCCTGGTCTAGGACTTTTGTGAAGATGTCAGCCCTGTTCGCCTTTGAGGCTACATGCTAAACCAAGAGTTCTTTTGCCTGCACCTTCTCCCCGATGAAGAAGTAGTGCAGCTCAATGTGCTTGGTTTGTCCATGGTAGAGTGGATTCTCTGTGAGGGCGATGGTGCTTCAATTGTCACACCATAGGACTGGGAGTGGTTGCGGATATCCAAGGTCTTGTATCAGGTGTTTTAAGCAATGGCTTCTTGGGCAGCCATGGTACCTGCATACAGTTCTGCTTCGCAGGATGAAAGCAAAATAGTAGAGGACCTGGTGGATTGCCAGCTGAACAGTCCAGAGCCAAGGTGAAAGCCGTATCCTTGTGACAATTTTCGGTTGGCTTCATCATCTGCCCAGGAGGAGTCGCTGTATCCTTCCAATGTTATCGGCTGAGTTCCTCCCAGCTCAAGCTAGAAGGAGGCAGTCTCACCTAGGTACCTCAGGACTCGCTTAGCTGCCTTCCAGTGCTGGTCAATGTGGTTTCCGTCTCCAACGTATTGTGACAGAACACTGAGAGGGAAGGCAAGGTCAGGGCGAGTGCAGCCCATAGCATACATCAGTGATCCGACCAGTTTAGGATAGGGTTTTGGAGAAGGCGATGAGACTGTGTATGCTGACGAGGTAAGCTTGTGGTCCACTGTCATGGGGGTTGGAGCTCTGTTGCTGTTCTCAAGCCCAAAATGCTTCAGGAGTAAGGCAATGTAGGGTTCTTGGGACAGAGTGATGAGTCGCTTCTCCCGATCCCTCTTGATATCAATTCCAAGCTAATGGGTTAGTTCTCCAAGATCTTTCATGGTAAAACGCCTCAGGAGTGTTTGCTTCAGATCCTGGAGAGCACTGGGATTGTTGGACATGAGAGCGAGATCGTCCACATAGAACAGAATGTAGGTCTGTTCATCTGGTTGGGAGCGGAGGAACAGGCTGGGAGCAGCAGTGGAAACTGTGAGTCCCAGGTCAAGGAGAGTTGCTCGGAGTTTCGCATGCCATTCTCGAGGAGACTGTTTGAGCCCATAGACTGGGCGATGCAGCTTCCAAACAGTGTTGGGCTGGTCTGGTGTGTAGCCTTTTGGGCACGCCAGGTAGATGGTTTTGTTCAGATCTCCTTGAAGAAAGGCTGTGGACATGTCCATGGCATGTAGTTCCATGTCTTTAGTGGGTGCAATGTGTAGGAGGACGCGTAGGGTGGTCAGCTTGGCAATGGGTGAGAAGGTATCAAAGAAGTCCACGCCACATCGCTGTGAGAACCCCCTTGCCACATAGCGAGCTTTGAATTCTGGTGGTTTCCCCAAATGAGTCTTGAAATGGAAGACCCATTTCCTGCGACCACATTGGTGTAGGTTGGTCGAGGTACATCAGTGTAGGTGGAGGTGGCATTGAAGGAGGCCAGTTCATTGGCAACGGCGACTTGCCATTGGTCTGCTTGGGGCCCATTTACAGCTTCCGTATATGTGCTGGGGGTGGCAATGGGAGCTGTGGTAATGGTGGTGCTGAGTAGAGGAAGGCGAGGATAACGTCGTCGTCGAGGATTCATCGGAGGATTTGGTCGTCGACGAGAGTTGAGGTTGTCTCCAGCTGTAATCCAGGAGGGCAGGAAGGAGGTTCGAAGAAGCTCCACCTGACGATCTTCCTGGATGTCAAGGTCTCCATCTGTGTCGGTCAGGGTGATGAGCGAGGCTGCAGTTCTGTTTCTGGTAGACCGTCGGAGCACCGGTTTTGCTGTAGGTGTCATTCTCGGGACTGATGCCCCAGATGCTGTGGTCGCTGTATTTTCTTCTGTGTCTGCTGTTGTTGTTGGTGCTGGTGCTGCTGCGGCTGGAGGAGGGGCTACTGCTACTGAGGGAAGTGGTCGTCCGAATGTTCGCAGATGTTTTGAGATGGTTTCAAAGTCGTCATAAGGAGTGAGAGGAGTGAGTGGTGGCAGTGTTGTTGGTCGTGGTTGTGTGGGTGTATGTGTAGGAGAGAGGGTTGGTGGAGTGGACGCTGTTGGAGGAGTTGCTGGTGTGGCAGGAGTGACTGCTGGAGGTGAGGTAGCCGGAGTTGTGGGTACTGTAGCTCGTTCTGGAAAGAGGGTCCAGGTGAGAGGAGTAGTGGAGATTGGCGCCGATTGCCGGAAGAATGGGAGTAATTTCATCGAAATGGACATCTATGCTGCAGGTTTCTCGGTTGAGGTCGAGCTCGTAGAATAAGTACCCAGGGGAGTTGAGGCCAAATCCCACGAACATGCGGCACGAGGCTTGTGGCCCAACTTTGGAGAGATGCGCTTGAGCTCTGTCAGTTTTGTTCAGTAGGACGTAGGATGTTGAACCCCAGACTCAAAGTTTGGAGACATCTGGCTTGTATCCCAGCCAAAGGTCTGATGGGGTGACGTCTGGAAGATGCTTGGCTCGATAGTAGTTGTGTACCCGGGTGGCATAGCGGAGTGCATAGGTCCAGAAGGTTTCTGGTGCTCCAGCATGCACAAGTAGGGTGTGCGTGAGAGCGACCAGGACACCATTCCATCTTTCTGCCACTCCGTTCTGCTCAGGAGCTTCTGGGACACTCGTCTCATGCCCAATGCCGTGTTTTGCCAGGAATGAACGGAGCTCATGAGATAGGAATTCGCCACCTCTGTCTGTCCAGATTTTGCCAATGGACCGGTTGAGGCGGCTCATCTGATACTTTGACCACTTGATGAAAGCAGGCTTGGGATCGGCTTTAGACTTGAGAGGAATTGTGGCGCCGAAGCAAGAGTAGTCATCCACAACAATAAGGAAGTACTCATAGCCATGAAGGGAGGTGGGACGAATGGGTCCCACAAGATCCATGTGGAGGACGTCGAGAGGTCTTGCTGCTCGAGCGGCTCGTGGAGGATGTGGGGAAGCTTTTAATTTCCCAAGACTGTAGGCAGTACAAGGTGGTCCTGCAAGATGAGTTAGTGGGGAGAGCAGTGGCAGGCCTTTTACCATATATTTGGCCAGAAGACGGAGAAGTGCGTTGAAATTTGGATGACTAAGGTGGTGATGATGCAGGAGTAGAAGATGTGAGAGGCTGCGGCAGTCACAGGTGGAGGGTTGAGTGTCAGCTTCAACAGCAAAGATTGCTGTTGTGCGAGGAATCTACAGTCGATAGGGGTTGTTGCAAACTGTGAATGTTGCCAGCGGTTTGTTATCAGATGTCGTCAGTTGGGCTTCTGAACCATAGGCGAGGAAGAAGATGTTTACGCCTTCCTTTTGGAGTTGATGAACAGAGAGGAGATTGTGTCGTAGGTGATGGATATGGTAACCCCGGATCTGTCCACTTGGTGTTGCCGGAGATGTGAGAGTAGGGGAGTAGCGACAGAGTGATGTCATGCCTTTGGTAGCACCGGTGATGGTTACTGGTGTTGCCAGTGGTGTGGTGACGTCACCATCTTTGAGAGCATGAATGACACACCCTGAGTCGAGAACTTGTTCAATATACAGGGAGTCAGATGATGCGAGAAGAGTCAGTGGGGGCAGTTCTCCATCTTGAATGGAAACCTGGGCGACATCGGGAATGGAGGACTTCGGTGCGGAGTCATTGCCCGTATTGATATTGTTCGGTGCGGCGCGAGGTGGAAGGAGGCAAACAACCACAGTTGCCACTGTGAAGAAGATCACTGGAATCATGGTGGCCTGTCGACCAGGGCTGGAAACCTAGTGCTCTGATACCATGTCAGGATTTTGAGAGGGAAAGAGTGCGACACGGGAAGGCTCGTGGTGCTGCTTGACACAAGTTATGAGTTGAGCAGGTTGGCAGTAACAAGTTCTGGAGGTGAGCGATGCGAGAAAGGCAGTTGACCGAGGATGGAAGCGATGGCAGCTGCAAGAGTGATGAGGGAAAATGACTGATTGATAGAATAGCGGAAGTAATTGTATATTGATCTAAGCTACCTTGAAGTAGTGTTGCTTGGCTTTGCTAGGACCCCTGCGAGGTGGAAGCGCTAGTTCGTGTTATTCGAGGGACGTGTTGCAATGGTTACGCCGGAGCGCAATTCGTCAGGTTCCTCCGAGACTTCAGGATATAATGGTGTCGGTGCACGACTCTTAGTTGTCCGTATCCGATGAGATTCGTGCGGCTCTTTTGTTGTTGGTGTTCGGATGTGCTCCGGTCTTCGCGCTGGTTTCTCTTCTTTAATTTCTGACAACACTGACCGTGGCTGACTCGTGTTAAGATTCACAGCCGTTTAAGGTACTTGGTAGACTTTGTGGTCATGGTTAGTGGCACATGCCAACTTTGTCAAGGTATTGCGCACAGTAGCCGTGCCAAGCCACCGGTTTTTGACCTTGTTTGTACCTGCAAGGTCATGCCTTATACATCTGAACTGTGATTGGACACTCTGACTGTGGCTGACTCGTGTTACGATTCATATAAGTTAAAGTCACTTGATAAACATTGTGGTCATGGTAAGTGGCACATGCCAACTTCGTCAAGGCATTGCGCACAATAGCCACACCGAGCCACATGTATTCTACCTAGTTTGCACCTGCAAGATCATGCATAGTACATCTGCACTGTGATTGCACACTCTGACCGTGGCTGACTTGTGTTATGATTCATAGCCGTTTAAGGTACTTGGTAAACTTTGTGGTCATGGTCAGTGGCACATGCAAACTTTGTCAAGGCATTGCGCAAAATAGCCGTGCCAAGCCACCGGTTTTGTACCTTTTTTATACCTGTAAGGTAATGCATATTAGATGTGCACTGTGATTGGGCACTCTGACCGTGGATGACTCGTGTTACGACTCGTAGAAGTTCAAGTCACGTGGTGAACTTTGTGGTCATGGTCAGTGGCACATGCCAACTTTGTCAAGGCATTGCACACAATAGCCACACCAATCCACCAGTATTCTACCTTGTTTGCACTTGCAAGATCATGCCTAGCACATCTGCACTGTGATTGGAGACTCTGCCCGTGGCTGACTCGTGTTATGATCAATAGAAGTAAAAGTCACTTGGATACATTTGTGGTCATGGTCCGTGGCAAATGCCAACTTTGTCAAGGCATTGCGCACAATAACCACACCAAGCCACCAGTATTCTACCTTGATTATACCTGCAAGGTCATGCCCAGTATATCCACACTGGGACTGGACACTCTGACCGTGGCTGACTCGTGTTATGATTCATAGCCGTTTAAGGTACTTGGTAAACTTGGTGGTCATGGTCAGTGGCACATGCCAACTTTGTCCAGGCATTGCGCACAATAGCCACACCGAGCCACCAATATTCTTCCTTGTTTGAACCTGAAAGATCATGCCTAGTACATCTGTACTGTGATTGGACACTCTGACCGTGGCTGACTCGTGTTATGATCAATAGAAGTAAAAGTCACTTGGATACATTTGTGGTCATGGTCAGTGGCACATGCCAGCTTTGTCAAGGCATTGCACACAATAGCCAAACCGAGCCACAGGTATTCTTCCTTGTTTAAACCTGTAAGGTCATGCCCAGTACATCTGCACTGTGATTGTCAAGCCACCGGTTTTTACCTTGTTTATACCTGCAAGGTCATGCATATAAGATGTGTACTGTGATTGGACACTCTGACCATGGCTGAACCGTGTTACGATTCATAGAAGTTAAAGTCACTTGGTAAACGTTGTGGTCATGGTCAGTGGCACATGCCACCTTTGTCTAGGCATTGCGCACAATAGCCACACCGAGCCACCAGTATTATATGTTGTTTGTACCTGTAAGATCATGCCTAGTACATCTGCACTTTGATTGGGAACTCTGACCGTGGCTGACTCGTATCATGATCAATAGAAGTAAAAGTCACTTGGATATAATTGTGGTCATGGTCAGTGGCACATGCCAATTTTGTCAATGCATTCCACACAATAGCCACACCGAGCCACCCGTATCCTACCTTGCTTATACCAGCAAGGCCATGCCTAGTATATCTGCACTGTGACTGGACAATCTGACCGTGGCTGACTCGTGTTATGATTGATAGCCGTCTAAGGTACTTGGTAATCTTTGTGGTCATGGTCAGTGGCACATGCCAACTTTGTCAAGGTATTGCGCACAATAGCCGTGCCAAGTCACCGGCTTTTCACCTTGTTTATACCTCTAAGGTCATGCCTAGTACATGTGAACTGTGGTTGGGCACTCTGACTGTGGCTGACTCGTGTTACGCTTCGTAGAAATCAAAGTCACGTGGTAAACTTTGTGGTCATTTTCAGTGGCACATGCCAACTTTGTCAAGGCATTGCACACAATAGCCACACCAAGCGACCAGTATTCTACCTTGTTTGCACCTGGAAGATTATGCCTAGTACATCTGCACTGTGATTGGAGACTCTGACCGTGGCTGACTCGTGTTATGATCAATAGAAGTAAAAGTCGAAAGGATACATTTGTGGTCATGGTCAGTGGCACATGCCAACTATGTCAATGCATTGCGCACAATAGCCACACCGAGCCACCAGTATTCTAACTTGTTTGTACCTGCAAGGTCATGCCCATTATATCTGCACTGTGATTGGACACTCTGCCCGTGGCTGAATCGTGTTACGATTCATAGCCGTTTAAAGCACTTGGAAAGCTTTGTGGTCATGGTCAGTGGCACATGCCAACTTTGTCAAGGCATTGGGCACAATAGCCACACCGAGCCACCAGTAGTCTACCTTGTTTGCACCTGCAAGATCATTTCTAGTACATCTGCACTGTGACTGGACACTCTGACCGTGGTTGACTTGTGTTATGATCAGTAGAAGAAAACGTCACTTTGATACATTTGTGGTCATGGTCAGTGGCACATGCCAACTTTGTCAAGGCATTGCGCACAATAGTCACACCGTTACCAGTATTTTACCTTGTTTGTACCTGCAAGGTCATGCCTAATACATCTGTACTGTGATTGGGCACTCTGACCGTGGCTGACTCGTGTTAAGATTCATAGCCGTTTAAGGTACTTGGTAGACTTTGTGGTCATGGTCAGTGGCACATGCCAACTTTGTCAAGGTATTGCGCACAGTAGCCGTGCCAAGCCACCGGTTTTTGACCTTGTTTATACCTGCAAGGTCATGCCTAGTACATCTGAACTGTGATTGGACACTCTGACTGTGGGTGACTCGTGTTACGATTCGTATAAGTTAAAGTCACTTGGTAAACATTGTGGTCATGGTGAGTGGCACATGCCAATTCTGTCAAGGTATTACGCACAATACCCACACCGAGGCACCTGTATTCTACCTTGTTTGCACCTGCAAGATCATGCCTAGTACATCTGCACTGTGATTGGACTCTGACCGTGGCTGACTCGTGTTATGATTCGTAGCCGTTTAAGGTACTTGGTAAGCTTTGTTGTCATGGTCAGTGGCACATGCCAACTTTGTCAAGGTATTGCGCACAATAGCCGTTCCAAGCCACCAGTTTTTTACCTTGTTTATACCTGTAAGGTCATGCATATTACATGTGCACTGCGATTGGGCACTCTGACCGTGGCTGACTCGTGTTACGATTCGTACAAGTTAATGTCACCTGGTCAACTTTGTGGTCATGGTCAGTGGCACATGCCAACTTTGTCAAGGCATTGCACACAATAGCCACACCGAGCTACCTATGTTCTACCTTTTTTGCATCTGCAAGATCATGAATAGTACATCTGCACTGTGATTGGAGACTCTGGCTGTGGCTGACTCGTATTATGATTCATAGCCATTTAAGGTACTTGGTAAACTTTGTGGTCATGGTCAGTGGCACATCCAAACTTTGTCAAGGAATTGCGCACAATAGCCACACCGAGCCACCAATATTCTACCTTGTTTGAACCTGAAAGATCATGCCTAGTACATCTGCACTGTGCTTGGACACTCTGACCAAGGCTGACTTGTGTTATGATCAATAGAAGTAAAAGTCACTCGGATGCATTTGTAAACATGGTCAGTGGCACATGCCAACTTTGTCTTGGCATTGCGCACAATAACCACACCGGTATTCTACCTTTATTGCACCTGCAAGATCATGCCTAGTACATCTGCACTATGATTGGACACTATAACCGTGGATTTTTGTGTCATGATCAATAGAAGTAGAAGTCACTTGGATACATTTGTGGTCATGGTCAGTGCGAGATGCAAATTTTGTCAAGGCATTGCACACAATAGCCAAACCGAGCCACCAGTATTCTACCTTGTTTATACATGCAAGGTCATGCCCAGTAAAGATGCAATGTGATTGGACACTTTGACCGTGGCTGACTCGTGTTATGATTCATAGCCGTTTAAGGTACTTGGTAAACTTGTGGTCATGGTCAGTGGCACATGCCAACTTTGTCAAGGCATTGTGCACAATAGCCGTGCCAAGCCACCGGTTTTTTTTCCTTGTTTATACCTGCAAGGTCATGCACATTAGATGTGCACTGTGATTGGACACTCTGACTATGGCTGACTCATGTTATGATTCGTAGAAGTTAAAGTCACTTGGTAAACGTTGTGGTCATGGTCAGTGGCACGTGCCACCTTTGTCTAGGCACAATAGCCACACTGAGCCACCAGTATTCTACCTTGTTTGTACCTGCAAGATCATGCCTAGTACATCTGCACTGCAATTGGACACTCTGACCGTGGCTGACTCGTGTTATGATCAATAGAAGTAAAAGTAACTTGGATACATTTGTGGTCATGGTCAGTGGCACATGCCAACTTTGTCAAGGCATTGCACACAATAGCCACATCAAGCCACCCGTATTCTACCTTGTTTATACCTGCAAGGCCATGCCCAGTATATCTGCACTGTGACTGGACAATCTGACCGTGGCTGACTCGTGTTATGATTCATAGCCGTTTAAGGTACTTGATAAACTTTGTGGTCATGGTCAGTGGCACATGCCAACTTCGTCAAGGCATTGCGCACAGTAGCCATGCCAATACACCGGTTTTTTATCCTGTTTGTACCTGCAAGGTCATGCATATTAGATGTACACTTTGATTGGGAACTCTGACTGTGGCTGACTTGTGTTATGATTCGTACAAGTTAAAGTCACTTGGTAAACTTTGTGGTCATGGTCAGTGGCACATGCCAACCTTGTCAAGGCATTGCGCACAATAGCCACACCAAGCCACTAGTATTCTACCTTGTTTGCACCTGCAAGATCATGCCTAGTACATATGCACTGTGATTGAACACTCTGACCGTGGCTGACTTGTGTTCTTATTCATAGTCGTTTAAGGTACGTGGTAACCGTTGCGGTCATGGTCAGTGGCACATGCCACCTTTGTCAAGGCATTGCGCACAATAGCCACACCGAGACACCAGTATTATACCTTGTTTGTACCTGAAAGGTCATGCCTAGTAGATTTGTACTGTGATTGGACACTCTGACCGTGGCTGACTCGTGTTATGATCAATAGAAGTAAAAGCCACTTTGATACATTTGCGGTCATTGTCAGCGGCACATGCCAACTTTGTCAAGGCATTGCGCACAATAGCCATACCGAGCCACCAGTATTCTACCTTGTTTATACCTGCAATGTCATGCCCACTATACATGCACTGTGATTGGACACTCTGACCGTGGCTGACTTGTGTTATGATTCATAGCCGTTCAATGTACTTGGTAAAGTTTGTGGTCATGGTCAGTGGCACATACCAACTTTGTCAAGGCATTGCGCACAATAGCCATACCAAGCCAGCGGTTGTTTACCTTGTTTATACGTGCAAGGTCATGCATATTAGATGTACGCTGTGATTGGGTACTCTGACCGAGGCTGACTTGTGTTACTATTCTTACCGGTTAAAGTCACTTGGTAAACTTTGTGGTCATGGTCAGTGGCACATGCCAACTTTGTCAATGCATTGCGCAAAATAGCCACACCGAGCCACCAGTATTCTACCTTGTTTGAACCTGCAATATCATGCCTAGTACATCTGCACTATGATTGGACACTCTGACCGTGGCTGACTCGTGTTATGATTCATAGCCGTTTAAGGTACTTGGTAAGCTTTGTGGTCATGGTCTGTGGCACATGCCAACTTTGTCAAGGCATTGCGCACAATAGCCACACCGAGCCACCGGTATTCTACCTTGTTAACACCTGTAAGGTCATGTCCAGTATATGTGCACTGTGATTGGACACTCTGACCGTGGCTGACTCGTGATGTTATTCATAGCCGTTTAAGGTACTTGGTAAACTTTATGGTCATGGTCAGGGGCACATGCCAACTTTGTCAAGGCATTGCGCACAATAGCCGTGCCAAGACACCAGTTTTTTACCGTGCTTATACCTGCAAGGTCATGCATGTTAGATGTGCACTGTGATTGTGTACTCTGACCGTGGCTGACTTGTGTTATGATTCGTAGAAGGTAAAGTCACTTGGTAAACTTTGTGGTCATGGTCAGTGGCACATGCCAACCTTGTCAGAAAAAAAAAAGAGCAAGCACAGCATGAGCAGAAGCAAGTAGAGGCAGGGAACCAGGCAGAAGTGACGTAGGGATGTGACGGAAGCAGAGCGGCGAGGGCTGGCACAAGGAGTTAGTTCTAGAGTCGCGAGATTGCGCGAGGCACTGAAGCTCCAAGGTGGACAGAGCGCAGAGGAGAGAACTTGAGAGCGAAGTGAGGAAGGCGTTGGAGGCAAAAGGTTGAGGATGGAAAATCAAAGAGTCGTGAAGAGACAGTGGTGTGCAAAGACAATGGATGCGAGAGACGAGTAGAGCAGGAATACGGCGGCGAAGCCGCAGAACCAAAGGGAACAGGATGAATAGAACTGTTCTGGTTCATCTAGGGAGAGAATCAACATCTTCCTTATATACAACAGATTAGGATAAACTGGGTATCAATGGCTTCTTTTCGCTAGCCTCACGCGTGGCGACGTGGTCGCTTAGAAGGGGCGGCCCGACTCTGGTGGAACGGTCGTGACCGGCCAGCCGTCGCCGAGGAGGTTCAGGGTGGAATCTGAATCGATAATGGACGCTCGGATTATCCGAGGGATGTATGAGAGGG
>SZWC01003641.1:154483-168881 GCA_023375785.1 Penium margaritaceum
GGAACAGGATGAATAGAACTGTTCTGGTTCATCTAGGGAGAGAATCAACATCTTCCTTATATACAACAGATTAGGATAAACTGGGTATCAATGGCTTCTTTTCGCTAGCCTCACGCGTGGCGACGTGGTCGCTTAGAAGGGGCGGCCCGACTCTGGTGGAACGGTCGTGACCGGCCAGCCATCGCCGAGGAGGTTCAGGGTGGAATCTGAATCGATAATGGACGCTCGGATTATCCGAGGGATGTATGAGAGGGACCTTGTCGGAGTCATATTTCTGATAGCCCCCCTGATTCCGATAAGACATAATCTCTTAGTGCCTATAGGGCCTCAGTATCCAAGTGTTGCTGTCTGATGGGGGGATTGACCACTCGACGGAGGGAGAGGACGAACATATTGCAGATATTTGGGTTCCATGCTGCTGCCACAAGGGTGTGCCAAATTGCTGTGACAGTTGATACTTCGTCGATGATCGTGTGGTAGACAGTATGGGTGGTGTCACGTAGGCACCTTTTGACATCCTGCAAGGTTGTCGCGTAAGCCCTTGGAGGACACCCGGGGTTGTCATACACTCCTTCCACAAAGAAGGAGAGCTGATACCCGCGAAAAAAAGAGTGCTTTGTCTTGATTTGGATGCCACCATACCAGTCGTGGTTGTTTTCTCCAACTGATCAAGAAAAGGAACATGTGTCCAGTTGAGGGCTTGTGCTGCCATAATGATTTGTCGTTGCGGGTGCGTGGCAGTTGTTGGTGTCTGCTCGCAAGCAAAGCACAGCAGGTTCACCCTGTTGAAGATGGGGCTGGGGTTGGAGAAGAAGGGAGAGAGGGTGGAAGAGAAGTACTGTAGGAGGATTGGCGTGAGTGCAGGGTACTGCCAAGTGCGATCAGGCAGATTGGTTTGATGAGAGAGGATGCTGAGAAGGAGGATGTGGAAGAGTAGGAGGATGCTTGTTGGAGTGGGCGCAGGGGTGGAACCACGTGCGCTTTGCAATAGAGGGATAGAATGCGGCAAGGGGAAGGCGAGAGCCAACGCGCCGCGAGAAATATACTTCCGGCGTGGGTGCAGGTAGCTGCAAAGAGGACAGCTAGCTCATGCAGATCCTTTGTGCTGGTTGCAGATGCTGATGATGAGGAGCAGACATTGATGAAATAGGTGTGGGCGCAGGGGCGGAACCACGTGCGCTGTGGAGGTTTTTGGCGTGGACGTAGGTCGTCGTGAAGCGGGCAATGCAATCGGGCAGATCCTTGTGCCGAGTAGGAGCACGATGCTGACTTGAAGAGGAAGCTGAGGGAGCTGATGGCTGAGTGGGCGTAGGGGTAGAACCACGTGCGCAGCTGAGCAGAAGAGTAGACTGAGGCAAGGGGAAGACAGGTGCCAACGCGCCGTGAGAAATCTGCTGCCGGCGTGGGTGCAAGCTGCTGCGAAGTGTGGAGCGAGCTTGTGCTGGTCCTTGCGCTGGCCACAGATGCGGATTATGATCAAACGGAAGCTGATGAAAGAGGAGAGGGCGTAGGGGCGGAACCACGTGCGCTGCGAAAGTTTTTGGCGTGAGCGCAGGTCGTCGCAAAGTGGGCGATGCGACCGGACGTATCCTTGTGCCGAGCAGGAGGATGATGCTGAATGGAAGAGGAAGCCGAGGAAGCTGATGGTTGAGTGGGTGCATGGGCGGAACCACGTGTGTAGATAATGAGGACGATCGAGGCGGAGACGGCGTGGACGATGTGGATGCTGACGGGCGACGCGAGGAAGGCAGAGGAGGTTGAGTTGGAGTAGGAGGCAGGAGTGATAACGAGGTCGCCAGGAGACAGCGGATCAAGATGAAGATGACATAATGATGGAGGCAAGCGCTGATGAAGATGGAAGATGGCGAAGAACGTGGAGAAGGCGGAGGATGGACAGATGAGGACAATCATCTGGGTGGAGGCCTTGTGCAGCTGTATGCCTGACCATGTCTTCAATTAGGTCAGTGTGTATGTGTGCAAGATGACGATGCAGCAGTTCAGTGTGCTTTGCATCCGTGACAGTTGCAACATGCGCCTGTGGGCGCTGTGAATGCGTTGGAACAAGAGGGAAGAGAGTCAGACGATAGAGCATGTCTGCATGTAACAGTCTGTCAGCCAGCAGAGCATCAGTTGCATCAAAAAGAGTGCATTGTTGTTTCCACATGACGGTGGACACACTAGCTTGACGATCAAGCTGACCACCAGACAACAAATTCACTCTCAATTTGGGTACAAACAGGACACCAGTCAGCCATATCACCCCACCAGACGCCTGAAGTGCCACAGTGTCCACGTCCTCAACTGCAAGCACTTCCCCAGACCCTGTCTTCACCCCTTCAACATCAGGTGTAGCATACAAGGAGGCAAAGAGCTGGCGATGCGGCGACATGTGATGCAATGCAGCAGTGTCATACAGCCATTCATGCATGGGCAAAATGTGATTGGTGGTGACATGCGTGTGCCCAAGCCTCTGACCAGACGGTTGCTGTGATGCTGTCGGCTCCGGTGGGTGGAGCTCCATCGGGGTAGTCCAGCCAGTGGGCGGAACTGTCGTGGGCTGCTGCGCCTCGAAGGTGGTGGATTGCATAAGCTTGTTCATCCGGAAGCGCACGCACAAGTACGTTGAAGGCGCGTAGGAGGACCCGCTCCTCGGCATCATCGGTTGGCGGTGAGAGGTATAGGTCCTCTAAGCCGTGTTCCGCCGTCCAAGCAAGAAAAATATCTTCCCATGCCAAGAAGTCACGTGTTCCTAGCGGCGGCGGTGTAAGGTCCTTTTGGGACATTACTTTGTTCAACTCGTCCCACGATACGGGTCCGGACGTGGCCGTGGGTTGATTAGCGCCGGGGTTGCCACTACCACCCGGAACTGATCCGGAGGCACTCATTCTGAGTGCTAGACTGTGTTGACGTTGCTTTGAAGGTGCTGGAGGTCCTCTCACTACCCCTCCACTTCCTTTCTACTCCTCTTACTACTAACACCTCGCACACTTAGGAGGTAGGCACGTGGAGGAATCTGCTGTGTTTCAGGCACGGCGATTCCTGTCGCTTCCCTCCCCTTTGTTCCCGTGGCTGCGCCCGGCGTCCAAGGCTGTTCGTCAGTAGGTGGCCCCTTGGGGAGGGCATCGGCGAGCCTCTCCCTCCTCTTCAGCACCCTTGCGCGCTCCTCAGCGCGAACCCCTAAGGGATGCGGCAGCCCTGCGGACGTGACGGCGGCGGCTGCGACCTGCTTCTATGGCGGTTTGAGCCGCCGTGAATCTTCAGATCTGCGCGATTTCACACCTCTGCCCCCTACTTTCCCATTTTTCCCTCTGCTGCTCTATCCGAACCCTATGATCATGGCTCTGATACCATGAGATTTGCAATACAAATCCAACGAGACCATCAGCAAGTCAAATGGTCAAGTATCTTCAAAGATAGTCGTGGGTTTACCTAGTGGCCTAGCACAACGCCATGGCTTAGCAGGAACTCAAAGCAGGGAGTCCTACGAGGTGAAGCTCGCTAAGCAAACCCACCCGTCCGCCAGCAAGTGAAGCTCCCTGGCGCACTCTCAAAAAGTGAGGGCATAGTGCCTCTCCTGTCCCACGAAAACACCACACAATCCCAAGACGAGTTGGGTCCTATACTGGTGCGGTCCTCACTAACCCAAGTTCAAAAGTATGACTAAACTAGGTCACCACAGTATAACAGTTCACACATTCAGAGGATTAAGTCTAGGTTTTGATGAGTGGGATAAGACCAGCATCGGCGGGCTACCGAATTCATCCGGGCACTGCTGCCAGGAGGTAAGCGAGCACACGTGGAGCAGGCGGGAGTGTCGCCGGTCCAAAGGTGGCGCGTGCGCTCACTGTGCGTCGCCTCCACTCGCTGTGTCAGCAGGCCCTATACACTCATGGCCACAATGTAGAGTATTTATATACAGGAGAGGATTAACAGAAAGTCTCTCCAGTTTCCCAGTAAGTAACACTAGACCAACCCTCCACATTGGGTGATAAGGCCATACCACATGAGGGATAAGTTGCGACGGTCATGCTTGGCCAGGAGAAAGTGTAGTAGAGGGTCAACAAGTGTGTGAAGCCCGCGTCTGAGTTCTGTGTTGAACAGCGCAAGCCGAGCTTGAAAGTCATCGGGGCTGTCGTGGTCGTTGGGACTGCACCAGAGTGGTCTCTCCAGAAACGATCTCACAATGGGAAAGTGGAAGAGGTAATAGGGTTTCAACGTTTCGTAGAAGATCTGCTGCCATTTGTCAATGTTGGTCACTGTGACGTCACACTAGTCGTCCTCTGGAAGGAAGAGGAGCCTGGGGATGTCTGGCAGAGTAGGAAAAATGTCCACGTAACAGATCCAGAGATAGTAGGAGCGTCTCATCCATGCATACTGCAGCACGGAGTACCATCGCTGAGCTGCAATGTCAATTGGCTGTTCGATGCGGAGGTAGATGCTACCGAGGAACTTTCTGAGTAGATTCCAGATGGCAGTGAAGGTGGCATCAGTATCCCTGGGCTGACGCCGGTTGTTGTGGAGGTGGTCATATTTGCCAAGCAGCATTCTGGCCACCTTGTACCCATTGATATAGATGACTTGTACACATGAAATGACGCTATCCGACCAACTGAGGATGCTGCTGGCCTTGGGGCCAAGAACAGGAAGTTCAGTCCACGCAGTGGTCAGCTTGTCCATGGTAAGCAAGGAAAGAGAGGAGTTGACAATAGAGTGTGAAGGAAAGGGAGAACCAATGGGAAAGTGAGAAAAGGAGTGAGACCACGTGTGCAGAGGAAGGTTTTGGGGGCGCAGGTCGATCTTGAATGAGCGATGTGCCGTGTACACGATGAAGGAAGGTGAAGGAGGAAGGCAGAACAACGGAGTTGGTACAGGGATGAGACCTCGTGCTAGGCTGAAGTTTCGGCGTGGGCGCAGGTCGTCGTGCAACGGGTGATGCAACCGGGCGGATCCTAGTACCGAGCGGATAACACTGAAGTGATCAGGAGGAGGCAGAGGCGGCTGATGAATGAATGGGTGCACAGGCAAAACCACGTGCGTTGTCGCAATATAGGGATAGAATGCGGCAAGGGGAAGGCAGGTGCCAATGCGCCGCGAGAAATCTGCTGCCAGCGTGGATGCAGGATGCTGCAAAGTGGTTAGCTAGCTCGTGCAAGTCCTTGTACTGGTCGCAGATGCAGATGATGAGGAGGCGAAAGTTGATAAAGGAGGAGTGGGCGTAGGGGCAAAACCACGTGCACGGCGGAAGGTTTTGGTGTGGGCGTAGGTCGTCGTGAAATGGGCGATGCGACCGGGCGGATCCTTGTGCTGAGCTGATGTGGAAGTGAAGCAGAAGAAGGCAGAGGCCACTGATGGCTGAGTTGGTACAGGGGTGAGACCACGTGCACAGCGGATGAAGGCTGATGAGGAAGGTGGCGTGGATCATGCTGCTGACGAGGAACTTGGGAGGAGGTGATAGAAGACGAGATGACACGAGTTGTTGATGAAGCTAGAGAGACAGGCGAAGGGCGACACGAGTAGGGCAGATGAGATTGAGACAACGAAGGAGGCTCGAGTGAAGATGATGACAAGGGCGGAGGGCAGATGACAGAGGCAGAGGATGGAGGTGTAGCCGGAGGATGACGGGGTGCTAGGAAGAGCAAGTGAGGCAACAAATGGCTCTGCTTAGAAGAGAGTGACGGCTTGTTCCCCAGTTGGCCCGAGACCGGCGGACAGGAAGACTGGTGGTGTCCGATGTCTTGGTTGCTGGAGGGAATTGGTTGTAGCACATAAAGTCATGTGGAGGGCAGAGACACTGGACCGCTGATGTCAAGAGAGTGATGGTTTGTTCCCCAGTTGGCTCACAATGGGAGCAGGAAGACTGGTGGTGTCCGATGTCCTGCCGGCGGGCGTTGCACTGCTGCTGCTGGCGATGCTAGAAGGCGGTGCGAGGACGTGGTGCGGTACAATGAGTGCGAGGGGGCTGATGTCGATGGGGCAGATGGAGCAGATGAGGCTGATGAGAGGAGAGAAGAAAGACAGAGGTGCTTGCAAAGATGAGAGGCAGCAGGTGACGAGCGGCAAGAAGCTTCCGGGAAGTTGACGACAGGCGGCGGCTCGGGAGTTGCTTGCGACTGTTGTAAAAAAGTCACCAATTGTTGGCCACGGGCGTGGAATGGGCGCAGGGCTTCCTTAGGATGATGAGGCTTTGCTTCAGCGCAAAAAGACTCCAGGCAACGTTGCTGATGTCAGCTATATCCGAGGTGGAGAGGTGCAAAGTAACGGCAGAGGCGACGGAAGAGTGCAGATACAAGAGGCGATGTAGTGATGGAGGCAGAACAATGACGAGGTCACGAGGCACCAGGTGATGTTGCCTGATGCTCTGATACCATGTTAGAAGAATGCAATGCGCGAGGATGGCAGGAGCGGAAGCAGGTAGAAGCACTGTGGCATGCAGAAGTGAGTTAGCAGAAAGCCGGAAGCAAAAAGGCAAAGCTAGTCCGAAGGAGTTAGTCGTAGGACCTTGAGAGAGGCAAGGCACACAAGATCCAAGGTAGAGAGAGGGCAATGAGAGAGCACGAGAGCGAAGTGAGTGAAGTGCCAGATGTGAGCGAAAGGTCACAAGTGAGGAAGCGAAGCGATAGATGATAGGCGAGGTGAACACAGGCAGGAGGTGAGCAGAGCGAAGACATGACGGCGACGCCGCAGAACCGAAAGGGAACAGGATGTGTGGAACTGTTCAGGTTAAGCTAGGAGGGAATGAACGTCCTCTTTATAAGGGACGGGACAAGACAAAAAGGGAAAGAAAAGGCTTATTGTGCACTAGCCGGACGTGATGGCGGTCGGGCCGCTTATTAGGAGATAACTCGGTATCGTGCCGTTGGTCGGTTCTCACCGTCAACAGTTCGTGTGTGATGGGACCGAGGTGGTTCATGCAGAGGCTTGAACCGTTATTGAGAGTGGTGGGTATTTCCGAGGGCGGAAGAGCCAGAGACTCCCGGAGATGAACCCATTAGATGTCCTGTCTTGATAGAGACATCATTCTGACAATAGCCGTGCCAAGCCACCTGTTTTTTACCTTGTTCATACCAGCAAGGTCAGGCATAGTACATCTGCACTGTGATTGGGCACTCTGACCGTGGCTGACTCGTGTTACGATGCGTAGAAGTTAAAGCTACTTGGTAAACGTTGTGGTCATGGTCAGTGGCACATACCAACTTTGTCAAGGCATTGTGCACAATAGTCACACCGAGCCACCAGTATTCTACATTGTTTGCACCTGCAATATCATGCCTAGTACATCTGCATTATGATTGGACACTCTGATCATGGCTGACTCGTGTAATGATTCATAGAAGTTAAAGTCACTTGGTTAACTTTGTGGTCATGGTCATTGGCATATGCCAACTTTGTCAAGGCATCGCGCACAATAGACACACTGAGCTACCACTGTTTTACCTTGCTGATACCTGCAAGGTCATGCATATTACATCTGCACTGTGATTGGGTATAACACTGGTGGCTCGGTGTGGCTATTGTGCGTTATGCCTTGACAACGTTGGCATGTCCCACTGACCATGACCACAAATGTATCCAAGTGACTTTTACTTCTATTGATCATAACACGAGTCAGACACAGTCAGAGTGTTAAATCACAGTGAAGATGTACTAGGCATGATCTTGCTGGTGCAAACAAGGTAGAATACCGGTGGCTCGGTTTGGCTATTTTGCGCAATGCCTTGACAAAGTTGGCATGTGCCACTGACCATGACCACAAAGTTTACCAAGTGACTTTAGCTTCTACGAATCGTAACACAAGTCAGCCACGGTCAGAGAGTCCAATGACAGTGCACATCTAATTTGCATGACCTTGCATGTATAAAAAAGGTAAAAAACCGGTGGCTTGGCACGGCTATTGTGCGCAATGCCTTGACAAGGTTGGCATGTGCCACTGACCATGACCACAAAGTTTACCAAGTACCTTAAACGCCTGTGAATCGTAGCCACGGTCAGAGTGTCCAATCACAGTGCAGATTTAGTGGGCATGACCTTACAAGTATAAACAAGATTGAAGATTGGTGGCTCAGTGTGGCTATTGGGTGCAATGCCTTGACAAAGTTGGCATGTGCCACTGACCATGACAAAAAATGTATCCAAGTAACTTATAATTATATTAATAATAACACGAGTAAGCCACAATCAAAGTGCCCAATCATAGTACACATCTAATATGCATGACCTTGTAGGTATATACAAGGTAAACAACCGGTGGCTTGGCACGGCTATTGTGCGCAATGCCTTGACAAAGTTGGCATGTGCCACTGACCATGACCAGAAAGTTTACCAAGTACCTCAAATGGCTATGAATCATAACACGAGTCAGCCACGGTCATAATGTCCAATCACAGTGCAGATACACTAGGCATGACCTTACAGGTATAAACAAGGTAGAATACTGGTGGCTCGGTGTGGCTATTGTGCGCAATGCCTTGACAAAGTTGGCATGTGCCACTGACCATGACCACAAATGTATCCAAGTGAATTTTACTTCTATTGGTCATAACACGAGTCAGCCACTTCCGTAGGATGACAAGACGTTGTGTCAGCGCGAGGAGCACTTTAAGCAATGCTGCTGAAGTCAGCTGCTGACAAAGCGGAGGGGCGCGGGGCGGCGGAAACGGCGGCGGAGACGTGTAGCTTTGAGGAGGGAGGCGTAGGTGGCGGCAAAGCGATGACTCCGTCACGGGACACCAGGTCATGTTACCTGATGCTCCGATACCATGTCAGAGGAATGTAATGAGTGGGGACGGCAGGAGCAGAAGCAGGCAGAAGCACGGAGACATGGAGAAGCGGGCAAGGAGACTTATTCAAATGGCAGGGCAAAAGAAGTCCCCGGGAGTCAACCTCAGGGCCTCGAGAGAGGTTGGAGACTGGAGCTCCAAGGTAGACAGGGAGCAGTGAGAGAGCACGGGAGTGAGGTGAGAGATGTACAAGGAGTGAGCGAAGAGTCACGAGTGATGAAGCGACGAGAGCTGGCAGGCGAAGTTGGCGAAGGCAGGGTGAGAGCAGAGTGAGGACACGGCGGCGAAGCCACGGAACCAAAAGAGAACAGGATGTGCATAACTGTTCTGGTTAATAGAGGAGGGAATGAACATCCTCCATATATACAGCAGGACAGAGGAAAGGCATGAGCAACGGCTTCTTCTGCGCTAGCCAGACGCGCTTGCGGCGATTTCGCTTATTAGGGGATGACTCGGTAGGAAGTCCGTTGGTCGGTCGAGGACCATTAACGGCTAGTGAGGAGTGCTGACCAAGGTGGTTCTGGCCGAAGCTGAGCCTTTATTGAGAATTTCTCTCTATTGCGTACAATAGCCGTGCCATGACATCGGGTTTTTTACCCTGTTTATACCTGCAAGGTCATGCATATTAGATGTGCACTGTGATTGGTCACTCTATCCGTAGCTGGCTCGTGTTACGATTTGTAGAAGCTAAATTCACTCGGTAAACATTTGTGGTCATGGTCAGGGGCGCATGCCAACTTTGTCAAGGCATTGTGCACAATAGTCACACCGAGCCACCTGTATTCTATCTTGTTTGCACCTGCAAGATCATACCTAGTAGATCTGCACTGTGATTGGACACTCTGACCATGGCTGACTCGTGTTATGATTCATGGTCGTTTAAGTTACTTGGTAAACTTTGTGGTCATGGTCAGTGGCACATGCCAACTTTGTCAAGGCATTGCGCACAATAGCCACACCGAGCCACCAGTATTCTACCTTGTTTGCACCTGCAAGATCATGCCTAGTATATATGCACTGAGATTGGGTACTCTGACCGTGGCTGTCCCATGTTACGACTCGTAGAAGTTAAAGTGACTTGGTAAACTTTGTGGTCATGGTCAATGGCACATGCCAACTTTATCAAGGCATTGCGCACAATATCCTTGCCAAGCCACTGGTTTTTCACCTTGTTTATACCTGCAAGGTCATACCTAGCACATCTGAACTATGATTGGACACTCTGACTGTGGCTGACTCGTGACATGATTCATAGCGGTTTAAGGTACTTGGTAGACTTTATGGTCATGGTCAGTGGCACATGCAAACTTTGTCAAGGCATTGCGCACAATAGCCACACCGAGCCACCAGTATTGTACCTTGTTTGTGCCTTGAAGATCATGCCTAGCACATCTGCAATCTGATTGGACACTTTGACCGTGGCTGACTCGTGTTATGATTCAAAGAAGCTAAAGTCACTTGGATACATATGTGGTCATGGTCAGTGGCACATGCCAACTTTGTCAATGCATTGCGCACAATGGCCACACTGAGCTACCAGTATTCTACCTTTTTTTAACCTGCAAGACCATGCCTATTACATCTTCACTGTGATTGGACACTCTGACCGTGGCTGACTCGTGTTGTGATTCATAGCCATTTAAGGTACTGAGTAAACTTTGTGGTCATGGTCAGTGGCACAGGCCAACTTTGTCAAGGCATTGCGCACAATAGCCACACCGAGCCACCAGTATTGTACCTTGTTTGAACTTGCAAGATCATGCCTAGGACATCTGCACTGTGATTGGTCACTCTGACCGTGGCTGACTTGTGTTATAATCAAAGGAAGTAAAAGTCACTTGGATACATTTTTGGTCATGGTCAGTGGCACATGCCGACTTTGTCAAGGCATTGCGCACAATAACCACACCGAGCCACCAGTATTCTACCTTGTTTATACCTGCAAGGTCATGCCCGGTATATCTGTACTGTAAATGGACACTATGACTGAGGCTGACTCGTGTTATGATTCATAGCCGTTTAAGGTACTTGGTAAACTTTGTGGTCATGGTTAGTGGCACATGCCCACTTTGTCAAGGCATTGCACATAATGGCCGTGCAAAGACACCGGTCTTTTACCCTGTTTATACCTGCAAGGTCATGCATATTAGATGTGCGCTGTGATTGGGCACTCTGATAGTTAGAGTGTCCAATCACAGTTCAGATATACTAGGCATGACCTTGCAGGTATAAACAAGGTAGAATATGGGTGGCTTGGAACGGCTTTTGTGCGCAATGCCTTGACAAAGTTGGCACGTGCCACTGACCATGACCACAAAGTTTAACAAGAACCTTAAACGGCTATGAATCATAACACGAGTCAGCCACGGTCAGGGTGTCCAATCATAGTGCAGATATACGGGGCATGACCTTGCAGGTATAAGCCAGGGAGAATACTGGTGGTTCGGTGTGGCTATTGTGCACAATGCCTTGACAAAGTTGGTATGTACCACTGACCATGACCACAAATGTATCCAAGTGAATTATACTTCTATTGATCATAACACATGTCAGCCACGGTCAGAGTTTCCAATCGCAGTGCAGATGTACTAGGCATGATCTTGCAGGTGCAAACAAGCTAGAATACTAGTGACTCGGTGTGGCTATTGTGCGCAATGCCTTGACGAAGTTGGCATGTGCCACTGACCATGACCACAATGTTTACCAAGTGACTTAAACGGCTATGAATCATAACACGAGTGAGCCACGGTCAGAGTGTCCAATCACACTGCAGATGTACTAGGCATGATCTTGCAGGTGCGAACCAGGAAAAAACCCGGCAGCTTGGCACGGCTATTGTGCGCAATGCCTTGACAAAGTTGGCATGTCCAACTGACCATGACCACAAAGCTTACCAAGTACCTTCAACGGCTATGAATCATAACACAATTCAGCCACGGTCAGAGTGTCCAATCACAGTGCAGATATACTAAGCATGACCTTACAGGTATAAACGAGGTAGAATACCGGTGGCTCGGTGTGGCTATTGTGTGCAATGCCTTGGCAAAGTTGGCATGTGCCACTGACCATGACCACAAATGTATCCAAGGGACTTCTACTTCTATTGATGATAACACGAGTCAGCCACGTTCAGAGTGTCCAATCGCAGTGCAGATGTACTACGCATGAGCTTGCACGTTCAGAGGAGGGTAAAAATCCGGTGGCTTGGTATGGCTATCATGCGCAATGCCTTGACAAAGTTGGCATGTGCCACTAACCATGACCACAAATGTATCCAAGTGAGTTTTACTTCTATTGATCATAACACGAGTCAGCCACGGTCAAAGTGTCCAACCACAGTGCATATGTACTAGGCATGACCTTGCAGGTATAAAAAAGGTAGAATACTTGTGACCCGGTGTGGCTTTTGTGCGCAATGCCTTGACAAAGTTGGCATGTGCCACTGACCATGACCAAACAGTTTACCAAGTACCTTAAACGGCTGTGAATCATAACACGAGTCAGCCACGGTCAGAGTGTCCAGTCACAGTGCATATATACTAGGCATGACCTTGCAGATACAAACAAGGTAGAATACTGGTGGCTCCTTGAGGCTATTGTGCGCAATGCCTCGACAAAGTTGTCATGTGCCACTGACCATGATGACAAATGTATCCAAGTGACGTTTACTTATATTGATCATAACACGAGTCAGCCACGGTCATAGTGCCCAATCACAGTGCACATCTAATATGCACGACCTTGCAGGTATAAACAAGGTGAAAAACTGGTGGCTTGGCACGACTTTGTGCACAATGCTTTGACAATGTTTGCATGTGCCACTGACCATGACCACACATTTTACCAAGTACCTTAAACAGCTATGAATCATAACACGAGTCAGCCACGGTCAGAGTGTTCAATCACAGTGCAGATACTCTGGGCATGACCTTACAGGTATAAACAAGGTAGAATAATGGTGGCACGGTGTGGCTATTGTGTGCAATGCCTTGGCAAAGTTGGCATGAACAACTGACCATGACCAAAAATGTATCCAAGTGACTTTTACTTCTATTTATCATTGCGCACAATAGCCACACCAAGCCATCAATGTTCTACCTTGTTTGTACCTGCAAGATCATGCCTAGTACATATGCACTGTGATTGGACACTCTGACTGTGGCTGACTCGTGTTATGATCAATAGAAGTAAAAGTCAGTTGGATACATTTTGTGGTCATGGTCAGTGGCACATGCGAACGTTTTCAAGGCATTGTGCAGAATAGCCACACTGTGCCACCAGTATTCTACCTTGTTTGCACTTGCAAGATCATGCCTAGTACATGTGCACTGTTATTGGACACTCTGACCGTGGCTGACTTGTGTTATGACTCATAAACGTTTAAGGTACTTGGTAAACTTCGTGGTCGTGGTCAGTGACACATGCCATCTTTGTCAAGGCATTGCGTACAATAGCCGTGCCAAGCCACCGGGTTTTTACCTTGTTTACACCAGCAAGGTCATGCATATTAGATGTGTACTGCGATTGGGTACTCTGACCGTGGCTGACTCGTGCTATGATTTGTAGAAGGTAAAGTCACTTGGTAAACTTTGTGGTCATGGTCTGTGGCACATGCCAACTTTTGCAAGGCATTGCACACAATAGCCACACCTAGCCACCAGTATTCTACCTTGTTTGAACCTGCAAGATCATGCCTAGTACATCAGCACTGTTATTGGACACTCTTACCGTGGCTGACTCGTGTTATGCTCACTATAAGTAAAAGTCACTTGGATATAATTGTGGTCATGGTCAGTGGCACATGCCAGTTTTGGCAAGGCATTGTGCACAATAGGCACACCAAGTCACCAGTATTCTACATTTTTTATACCTGAAAGGTCATGCCCATTATATCTGCACTGTGACTGGACACTCTGACCGTGGCTGACTCGTGTTATCATTCATAGCCGTTTCAGGTACTTGGTAAACGTTTTGGTCATGGTCAGTGGCACATGCCAACTTTGTCAAGGCATTGTGCACAATACCCGTGCCAAACCACCAAGTTTTACCCTGTTTATACTTGCAAGGTCATGCATATTAGATGTGCACTGTGATTGGGTACTTTGACCATGGCTGACTCGCGTTATGATTCGTAGAAGTTAAAGTCACTTGCTAAACTTTGTGGTCATGTTCAGAGGCACATGCCAACTTTGTCAACGCATTGCGCACAATAGCCACACCGAGCCACCAGTATTCTGCCTTTTTTGCACGTGCACGATCATGCCTAGTACATCTGCACTGTGATTGGACACTCTGACCGTGGCTGACTGGTGTTATGAACAATAGAAGTAAAAGTTACTTGGATACATTTGTGGTCATGGTCAGTGGAACATGCCAACTTTGTCAAGGCATTGCGCACAATAGCCATACCGAGCCACCACTATTCTACCTTATTTATACTTGCAAGGTCATGCATAGTATATATGCCCTGTGATTGGACACTCTGACCGTGGCTGACTCGTGTTATGATTCATAGCTGTTTAAGGTACTTGGTAAGCTTTGTGGTCATGGTCAGTGGCACATGCCAACTTTGTCAAGGCATTGCGCACAATAGCCACACCGAGCCACCAGTATTCTACCTT
>SZWC01003641.1:169208-185396 GCA_023375785.1 Penium margaritaceum
CTGTGATTGGACACTCTGACCGTGGCTGACTTGTGTTATGATCAATAGAAGCAAAAGTCACTTGGATACATTTGTGGTCATGGTCAGTGGCACATGCCAACTTTGTTAAGGCATTGCGCACGATAGCCACACCAAGCCACCAGTATTCTACCTTGTTTGTACCTGTAGGATCATGCCTAGTACATCTGCAATGTGATTGGACACTCTGACCGTGGCTGACTCGTGTTACCATCGGCAGCAGCAGCAAAGCAGCGGGAGCAGGAGGTACTGCCCTCTGCGGTAGCTGTACCCGGCACGGCGCTCGGAGCGCCAGCACCAACGGCAGCAGCAGTAGAGCAGCCGGAGCAGGATGCGCTGCCTCCTGCGGTAGCTTCATCCAGCGCGGCGCCTGGAGCGCCAGTGCCACCAGCAGTAGCAGTAGAGCAACAGGGATAGGAGGCGCTGCCTTGTGTGGCAGCTGCAGAAGAACAGCATGAGTGGGAGGTGCTGCCTTCTGCGGAAGCTGCACCCGACGCGGCACCTGAGGCGCAAGCACCACGAGTAGCAGCAGCAGAGCAGCAGGGACATGAGACACTGCCTTCTATGGCAGCCGCACCTGACGCGGCGCTCGGAGCGCTAGCACCACCAGTAGCAGCAGTAGAGCAGCGGGGACAAGAGGCGCTGCCTTCTACGACAACTGCACTTGGCGCGATACCCGGAGCGCCAGCACCACCGGCAGTAGCAGCAAAGCAGCGGGAGCAGGAGGCGCTGCCCTCTGCGGCAGCTATACCGGGCACGGCACACATAGCGCCAGTACCATTGGCAGCAACAGCACAGCAGCGGGAGCAGGAGGTGCTGCCTCCTGCGGCAGCCTCATGCAACGTGGTGCTCGGAATGCCAGTGCCACCAGTAGTAGCAACAGAGCAGCGGGGATAGGAGGCGCTGCCTTCTACGGCAGCTACACCTGGCGCGGCGCCCGAAGTGTTAGGACCATCGGCAGTAGCAGCAGAACAGCGGGAGCAAGAGGTGCTGCCTTCTGCGGCAGTTGAACTCCATCGGCGCCAGAGGCGCAAGCACCATGAGCAGTAGCAGTACAGCAGCGGGGACAGGAGGCACTTTCTTCTACAACAGCCGCACCCGGCACGGCGCCCGGATTGCCAGCGCCATTAGCAGCAGCAGTATAGCAGCGGGGACAGGAGGCACTGCCTTCTGCGGCAACTGCACCTGGCGCGGGGCCCGGAGCACCAGCACCATCGGCAACAGCAGCAAAGCAGCAGGAGAAAGAGGTACTGCCTTCTACGACAGCTGCACCCGGTGTGGTGCCCGGAGCGCCTGCACCATCGGCACCAGCAGCAAAGTAGCAGGAGCAGGAGGTGCTGCCTCCTGCGGCAGCTGCACCCGGCGTGGCGCTCAGAGCGCCAGCACCGCGAGCAGCAGAAACAAAGCAGCGGGGACGGGAGGCGCTGCCTTCTGCGGCAGCTGCACCTGGCGCGGCGCCCGGAGCGCCAGCACCATCAGCAACAGCAGTAAAATAGCGGGAGCAGGAGGTGCTGCATTTTGCGGCAACTACACTCGGTGCGGCGCTTGAGACGCAAGCACCACCAGCAGCAGCAGCAGAGCAGCGAGAATAGGAGGTGCTGCCTTCTGTAGAAACCAAACCCGGCGCGGTGCCCAGAGCGCCAGCGCCACCAGCAGCAGAGTAGCGCGGGCACGAGGTGCCTCCCCCTGCGGCAGCTGCACCCGGCATGGCGCCCGGAGCGCTAGCACCACCAGCAGCAGTAGTAGAGTAGCGAGGATAGGAGGCACTGCCTTCTACGGCAGCTGCACCTGGCACAACGCCCGGAGCGCCAGCACCATCAGCAGCAACAGTAGATGAGCGGGGACAAGAGGTGTTGCCTTCTACGGCGGCTATACCCAGCGTGGTGCCCCGAGCGCCAGCGCCACCAGCAGTAGTAGTACAGCAGCGGAGACAGGGGTTGCTGCCGTTTGTGGTAGCTGCACCCGGCGCGGCGCCCGGAGCGCCAGCGCCACCAGTAGCAGCAGCAGAGCAGTGGGGACAGGAGATGCTGCCATTTGCGGCAGCTGCACCCAGTATGGCGCCCGAGGCGTAAGCACCACCAGCAACAACAACAGAGGAGCAGCGGGAGGAGCAACGGAAGAAGAAACAAAAAGGGCCCCAAAGAGCTAGACTGGGAGAAAAGAAGCAATGAAAAGAGGCGGAGAAATAGGGAGAGGAAAAGGAGCCTGTACCCATGCGAGAAGAACACCACAGCTTGCTCAATGCTCCTCCTTCAAGATGGGAGCCACTTCCCCTTGATGATAGATCTTTATGGCCAACCAGTTCCTAGCTGGAAGCGGAAGCACGGTCAGGACAACAGACACCCACGCAAGGGGAAGAGGAGCAGCGGCATGAAGAGCTAGAATTAAGCATCAAGACGGATGATCGGGATGAAGAGGAAGGACAGGAGGAGGTGGCTCTGTAACTCTGTGCAACATTTAAGAACCCAGTTGCCACTAAGGGAGAGGTGGTGTACGAGGGATGCAAGGCCAGCCTACACTTGACGTGTTACGACTTGGAACTGGACACCGTGCACGACATCAAGATGTGTCAGGTCTGTGCACTAAATCTGAAGGAAAGCATGGGGATAGACAGTGAGGAGGAACTGCGGAAAGAAAGGGAGGAGGAAAGGATCCGCTCGTGGATGGGGGCCACGGCTGGGAAATCCAGTGTGCTGCAGGATGAGAAGGAACCCTGCGGTAAGTGTGAAGAGCCGATGGACGCTACCACTTTGTTCTGCTGCTACGTGTGTAGACATCCTGTGCATGCAGCCTGCCAGGATCCAAAGATAAGGATGCGGCGGAAGGTGATAGGATGCAAGAAGTGTACACCTCTCATGCTGGCAAAAGCAGACAAATAGGACAGGAGGAAGAACAGGCCCGCACCCAAGCAGTGTATTGAGAGGTGTGAAGCCTGCGGAGAGCCGTACGACCCCATGGAGGCAACCTGGTGCTATGAATGTAAAGCACCCCTCCACTGCAAGTGTGGGACGGAGATTCCGGGGTTGGGACGGCATTGCAAGAGCTGCATCTGAAGGCAGGTTGAATAAGAATAAGAGATGGACAAGGAGGGTGGAAAGGCTGCTGGACCAAGTGTGCCCGTGGTGGAGGAGACGGAGGAGTGCGGGAGGTGCAAGCGGCCGGTGAGGACACAGAAGAAACACTGCTTCAATTACAAGGTGGCCCTCCACTATATCTGTGGAGAAGAGGAGCTGCTGCAACAGAAGGCAGTGCATGTCTGTCCGGCCTGTATGCCGGAGGTGAAAGGGAGAATGCGGAAAGAAAGAGAGGAGCAGGGAGGGGGAGGTCAGCAAGCGGCAGAACTGGAGTGGAGCCTGTACTGTACAGAGTATGGTAACCGCAACGCCACCGAGTGGTGTGAGGGATGCTACCAGCCGCTCCATTGACCTTGCGGGCAAGTGCTGCGAGGGGTAGGACATCATTGCGACAAATGTGCGGCAAAGTTACGACTCCTCGAGGCCCGGGCACGGGATAAGAAGCAACAGAGAGAGGAAGAATGGCAGGGCGCGAGGGAAAGGGCAATGCCACGCTCATACGAAGATGCACACCCAGTGGAACAACTCTACCGCAATGTAGTGGCACTGTCCGGACCGGAGGGAGTAGCGGCTCGGAAGGTAGTGTTGGCAATGAGGGCGCTGGGGAACAGGGATGTCCCCGAAGTAAGAAGGAAGGTGCTGACTATGGTGAATGAGGCGTTGGCCGTGACACCTCAGTGGTGCCTCTTCAGAAATGAGCCGCCACCGGCAGCACCGAGGCCACCAACCCCACAGGGACCAGATGTGCGATCCCATCCTCATCCACCCCCGGCGGATAATCGATCTACCCAGCGCTCTGACATACCAAGTGCACCAGGAAGGACGCAGCAAGAACGGGGAGCTGAGGCTAGGGGAGGAGCAACGACACCTGGACGCTCAAGGGCACTGGGACGGGCCGGTGCTCCGGTGGATGATGCACCGGCACGAGGGTGGATCCATCGTGCCACCTCGATAGGACAACATAGGAGGTAGTTGGGTCTTGGCCCTCCTAAGAGCAGGGCCAAGACGAGGCAGTTGGGTCGGGGGCATTGCAGCGGGAGGGGGAGAAGCAAGGGGCGCAGGCGCAGGCCAGGAGCAGTAGGAGAGAAGACACCTCGTGCTGGTAATTGCCCGTGGTACGAGAAGAGGGTACACATGCCTGCCAGACAGTGCAGGCGTTGCAAGTGCCACATGCATCAGGAGTGTGGAATGGCAGATGAAGAAGGAGGCTGGATCTACATGCCCTACCAAAAGGTCAAACAGGGAATACCCATAGAGGTGAGAGTCGTGCTCGGACAGGAGCACAATGCTGCGGCAGGCATTGAGTGCTGTGGCTATAGAAGACCGCTGGGATCTCCACACGGGAAATGCGACTATTGCAAGCGGGAAGCACACGCTGCCTGCATCAAGACGAATGAAGAGGGGAGGAATAACTGCCGCGGTTATTAGATACAACCACACACAGGCACGGTGGAAGGGGATTGTCCCAGTTGCTTGAGGGAGCTGAGAGGAGTGACTCCATGGTGTGAGAAGTGCAGATGTTTCTCACATAACAAATGTGTGAAGAAGGTGGGGGAAAGGAGGCTGCGTCACGGAGGGCGCATTGCATTGTGTCAATGCCTCCGATGCATTAGTTCACGGAGGGAGCTGTGCGCCACATGCAGGGACCCAATTCGTGTCCGTAGGTGGCACTGTATCAGCTGCCATCAGTGGGTGTACCTCCCATGTGCCCGTCGCTATAGCAACACACAGACAGGTCTCCATGGACGACTCTGCCTGCCGTGTGAGGAGAGTGATGATACGAGAAGAAGGATGCAGGCAGAACAGAAGGAGGTAGCAAGGTGCTTGCAGGAGCCGTAGGGAAGAGGAACAGGGGTAGGAGAGCGCAGGGTGACCCCACGCCAGAGCCCCACGTCGTGGAACGAAGAGATACGACAAGAAGGGCTCCACCGGATGGAACCGAGTTGCGGTCAGAGACGCGGGCAAGCAGGACAGAGGAGAGATAAATTGGAGATGAGTGATGAGGATGCTGGGAATGATATTGCGGCTAAGGACAAAGGCAGGAAGGCGGCAGGACACTGCACAGTTTGCTGAGTCAAAGTAGAAGCATGACCAGTGTAGCGAGTAAGTGACCGAGGCGTGGGCCGAAGGCCTCAGCGCCGAGGTCACGACAGTACAAAGTACACATGGGAAAAGGAATGAAC
Organism: Penium margaritaceum; assembly: GCA_023375785.1. Classification (NCBI taxonomy): domain Eukaryota; kingdom Viridiplantae; phylum Streptophyta; class Zygnematophyceae; order Desmidiales; family Peniaceae; genus Penium; species Penium margaritaceum. Next base: position 174,484 of record SZWC01003641.1, read on the forward strand.
AACGTCGAGATGAAGGGAAAGCAAATGCAGCTCTAACCCAGCAAGAAGAACGTTGATGGACGGATGGAGGCAATTGAAGAAGATGTGCCACAGCTTGGGGGCGGGCAGTGGAAAGCACCAAAGTGCCACAGCGTCAAGGCAGGCAACGGGAAGTAGCAAAAGTGCCATAGCTTGGAGGCGGGCAGCGGAAGGCAGCGGAAGTGCCACGGCATGGAGGCAGGTAATGAAAGAAGGCGGAGTGCCACAGCACGAAGGCGGGCAGCAGAAAGAAGGCGGAGTGCCACAGCACGGAGGCGGGCAACGGAAGGGAAAATGATTTAGATTGAATGGATGCAAGAAACACAAGGATGTTAGTGCTACGTGTATACTTTGCTAGTCTGGGTTACTAGAGTGCTCCTATTGGAGCCGCTTGGGACTAGGCAGGGGAGTTCTCCTAGTGGAGAGTGGAGCCGCGGGGTGGAGGAGTGCTACCGGTGCCGGTCCACATACTTGATGTTCGGGTGCGCACACATCTTGGTCTTGGAGGTGCGAGGAGGCGGACGTGGTTCGCGACTTTGTCGCGACGTGTGGAGCGGGCAGCACGGCGGATTTTGGGCGAGCAAGAATGGGAGAACGTGGGTCTTTTGTGTCGGTATGAGCACCGACCAGATCATCGGAGTTGAGCCTGATCACTTATGTTCTTTTATTCTTGTGTCACTGGCTCGATGGGTATTTCTGTAATCTTTTCCTGTTGTACCCTAACAGTCTTGTACCATTGTTTCTTTTATTCTTCTGACACCGGCCCTCAATGGCACAAGTCATGAACGGTTCGGTGTATCCAGGAGATGTTGGTGTGACCACTCAGAGAAGCTTGATGCCCCCTTGGTCACAGGTTAAATCCTTCACCTTCTTCTTCTCCTGCAAGAGAGAATATTTTTGTAGAAGATAGGGATACTGCTGCCGGATGACGGAGAGGATCAAGATTTCGGGCTTTGGACAGGAGCCAGCACCTGTATCTTTGTGCTGGACTTCTTGACCGATGAGAAGGGCATTGATTGGTGCAGACTTGTGGTGGTGGCAATGCGGATGAGCGGGAGGATCGTCTGTTGGAGGAGGATGAAGGTAACGCAGTGGTGTCGATAAGATGAAGTTGGTGGTTTGGTGTTGAAGTTGATGGAGGAGAGTTGTTGGTGACAAAACCTGGGTCTGGAGAGATGATGTTCGCTGAGGGGAACTGAGGTTGTGAAGTAGAGGACTTGTTGGTGGATTCAGGAGTGATGGTTAGGGTCGCTGCTTCTGTAGGAGTGTCAATGGTGAGAAGGTAGAGGGAGGAGCTGGGTGCTGTTGTAGGATGACGGTCGGAAATGCCTGGGAGAGGTGAGAGAGAACAGACAACGTCAGATGCTTGAGGCGTGTTTGTTGGCTCATGGATGGCATAGGACGATATGGGGTGTTTGCGTTGCTAGAGATGGTGGCGGACATGGTTCCATGCAGCAATGGTCAGGCAGCCGGGGGCAAAAGAAGCATTGTTGTTGATGAGGATTTGAATGCTGGTGTTTGCGCGGAGGCAGAGGTAATGATTCTGGAGATTCATGTGGTTACTGGGTTGTCTGTTGGGGATTGCAAGGAGTGAAGAGTGCCTGCTGTAGCTTGGTCCTTGTATGGTGATGTTGGTAGTGATGAGGGAGGCAGGTACAAAGCTTGAGCTGCTGAGAAAGGAGGGAGGAGTGTCAGATGCAGTGTTCCTGGATGCCTGCTGCGATTGAGAAAGATGCTAGTTTCCGTGTGATGCAGTCTCACCAAGCGGTGCCCATACACCGTTCAGGGATACTGCTAGCACGGATTCTAATGCTGAGAAAGGCGGATGACTGATGAATGGAGTTACTGCTGTTGTAATGACTGTTGCTGACGGCTTGGCAGGAACGCGCGTCGGCGAGGAGCTTTAGTCGGCAAAGGGAGGATGGAGGGTCTGAATGTACAAGTAGTTGGTGAAACGTTTGAAGTGGTTGGTTTGAAGTGGCAAAATGTGATAGATGGATGACTTTGCTTGAACGGCTGCGATGTCTGTAAAAGAAGGAGGATGGTCGGTTTCTGCTGCTGCTCCTGCTGCTGTTGTTGGAGTTTTACACCGTCACCGGGCCGCGCCCATACACGGATCAGTGAAGGTGGTCACACTTTGTAGGAGGAGGCTGTTTGTTTGTGAGGAATTGCTGTTGCTTCGGTGGAATGCGATGCTGCTGCTGCTGGGGAAAGGACTGCTGGCGAATTGGTCATGGAGCGCTTTAGTGAAGTGCTTCAGGCGCCAGGAGATGTAGGCAGCGCGTGGAGGAGGATTGTTTGCNATGGAACCGAGTCGCCGTCCGAGGCGCGGGCAAGCAGGAGAGAGGAGAGATAACTTGGAGATGAGTGATGAGGATGCTGGGAATGATACTACGGCTAAGGACAAAGGCAGGAAGACTACAGGACACTGCACAGTTTGGTGAGTCGAAGTAGAAGCATGGCCATTGTAGCGAGTAAGTGACCGAGGCGTGGACCGAAGGCCTCAGCGCCGAGGTCACAACAGTACGAAGTGCACACGGACAAAGGAATGGCTGACGTGGAGATGAAGGGAAAGCGAATCTAGCTGTAACCCAACGGGAAGAACGCTGATGGACGGATGGAGGAAATCGAAGAAGATGTGCCACAGCTTGGGGGTAGAAAGCGGAAAGCAGCGAAATGCCACGGCGTCGAGGCAGGCAACGGGAAGCAACGGAAGTGCCACAGCTTGGAGGCGGGTAGCGGAAGGCAACGGAATCGCCACGGCACGGAGGCAGGCAATGAAAGAAGGCGGAGTGCCACAGCACGAAGGCGGGCAAGGAAAGAAGGCGGAGTGCCATAGTACGGAGGCGGGGCAACGGGAGGGAAAATGACTTAGATTGAATGGATGCAAGAAATACAAGGATGTGAGTGCTACGTATATACTTTGCTAGTGTGGGTTACTAGAGTGCTCCTAGTGGAGCCGCTTGGGACTAGGCAGGGGAGTTCTCCTAGTGGAGAGTGGAGCCGCGGGGTGGAGGAGTGCTGCCGGTGCCGGTCCACATACTTGATGTTTGGATGCGTACGTATCTTGGTCCTGGGGATGCGAGGAGGCGGACGTGGTCCGCGACTTTGTCGCGACGTGTGGAGCAGGCCACACGGCCGGTTTTGGACAAGTGAGAATGGGAGAACATGGGTCTTCGGTGTTGGTATGAGCACCAACCAGATCCTCGGAGTTGAGCCTGATCACTTATTTTCTTTTATTATTGTGTCACCGGCTCGATGGGTATATCTGTGATGTTTTCCTGTTGTACCCCAAGTCTTGTGCCATTGTTTCTTTTACTCTTCTGACAGTTTGTACCTGCAAGGTCATGCATATTAGATATGCACTGTGATTGGGCACTCTGACCGTGGCTGACTCGTGTTATGATCAATAGAAGTAAAGGTAAATTGGATGCATTTGTGGTCATGGTTAGTGGCACATGCCAACTTTTTCAAGGCATTGCGCATAATAGCCACACCGAGCCACCAGTATTCTACCTTGTTTATACTGGTGCGAACTGGTCGCGGAGTGGTGCGAACTGGTTGTGGAGTGGTGCGCACTGGTTGTGGAGTGGTGCGCACTGGGTGCGGAGTGGTGCGAACTGGTGCGAACCGGTTGGGGAGTGGTACGAACTGGTTGCGGAGTGGTGCGAACTGGTTGCGGAGTGGTGCGAACTGGTTGCGGAGTGATGCGAACTGGTTGCGGAGTCGTGCAAACTGGTTGCGGAGTGGTGCGAACTGGTTGGGGAGTGGTGCGAACTGGTTGCGGAGTGGTGCCAACTGGTTGCGGAGTGGTGCGAACTGGTTGCGGAGAAGTGCGAACTGGTTGTGGAGTGGTGCGCACTGGTTGCGGAGTGGTGCAAACTGGGTGCGGAGTGGTGCAAACTGGTTGTGGAGTGGTGCGAACTGGTTGCGGAGTCGTGCAAACTGGTTGCGGAGTGGTGCGAACTGGTTGGGGAGTGGTGCGAACTGGTTGCGGAGTGGTGCCAACTGGTTGCGGAGTGGTGCGAACTGGTTGCGGAGAAGTGCGAACTGGTTGTGGAGTGGTGCGCACTGGTTGCGGAGTGGTGCAAACTGGGTGCGGAGTGGTGCAAACTGGTTGTGGAGTGGTGCGAACTGGTTGCGGAGTCGTGCAAACTGGTTGCGGAGTGGTGCGAACTGGTTGGGGAGTGGTGCGAACTGGTTGCGGAGTGGTGCCAACTGGTTGCGGAGTGGTGCGAACTGGTTGCGGAGAAGTGCGAACTGGTTGTGGAGTGGTGCGCACTGGTTGCGGAGTGGTGCAAACTGGGTGCGGAGTGGTGCAAACTGGTTGTGGAGTGGTGCGAACTGGTTGCGGAGTCGTGCAAACTGGTTGCGGAGTGGTGCGAACTGGTTGGGGAGTGGTGCGAACTGGTTGCGGAGTGGTGCCAACTGGTTGCGGAGTGGTGCGAACTGGTTGCGGAGAAGTGCGAACTGGTTGTGGAGTGGTGCGCACTGGTTGCGGAGTGGTGCAAACTGGGTGCGGAGTGGTGCAAACTGGTTGTGGAGTGGTGCGAACTGGTTGCGGAGTCGTGCAAACTGGTTGCGGAGTGGTGCGAACTGGTTGGGGAGTGGTGCGAACTGGTTGCGGAGTGGTGCCAACTGGTTGCGGAGTGGTGCGAACTGGTTGCGGAGAAGTGCGAACTGGTTGTGGAGTGGTGCGCACTGGTTGCGGAGTGGTGCAAACTGGGTGCGGAGTGGTGCAAACTGGTTGTGGAGTGGTGCGAACTGGTTGCGGAGTCGTGCAAACTGGTTGCGGAGTGGTGCGAACTGGTTGGGGAGTGGTGCGAACTGGTTGCGGAGTGGTGCCAACTGGTTGCGGAGTGGTGCGAACTGGTTGCGGAGAAGTGCGAACTGGTTGTGGAGTGGTGCGCACTGGTTGCGGAGTGGTGCAAACTGGGTGCGGAGTGGTGCAAACTGGTTGTGGAGTGGTGCGAACTGGTTGCGGAGTCGTGCAAACTGGTTGCGGAGTGGTGCGAACTGGTTGGGGAGTGGTGCGAACTGGTTGCGGAGTGGTGCCAACTGGTTGCGGAGTGGTGCGAACTGGTTGCGGAGAAGTGCGAACTGGTTGTGGAGTGGTGCGCACTGGTTGCGGAGTGGTGCAAACTGGGTGCGGAGTGGTGCAAACTGGTTGTGGAGTGGTGCGAACTGGTTGCGGAGTCGTGCAAACTGGTTGCGGAGTGGTGCGAACTGGTTGGGGAGTGGTGCGAACTGGTTGCGGAGTGGTGCCAACTGGTTGCGGAGTGGTGCGAACTGGTTGCGGAGAAGTGCGAACTGGTTGTGGAGTGGTGCGCACTGGTTGCGGAGTGGTGCAAACTGGGTGCGGAGTGGTGCAAACTGGTTGTGGAGTGGTGCGAACTGGTTGCGGAGTCGTGCAAACTGGTTGCGGAGTGGTGCGAACTGGTTGGGGAGTGGTGCGAACTGGTTGCGGAGTGGTGCCAACTGGTTGCGGAGTGGTGCGAACTGGTTGCGGAGAAGTGCGAACTGGTTGTGGAGTGGTGCGCACTGGTTGCGGAGTGGTGCAAACTGGGTGCGGAGTGGTGCAAACTGGTTGTGGAGTGGTGCGAACTGGTTGCGGAGTCGTGCAAACTGGTTGCGGAGTGGTGCGAACTGGTTGGGGAGTGGTGCGAACTGGTTGCGGAGTGGTGCCAACTGGTTGCGGAGTGGTGCGAACTGGTTGCGGAGAAGTGCGAACTGGTTGTGGAGTGGTGCGCACTGGTTGCGGAGTGGTGCAAACTGGGTGCGGAGTGGTGCAAACTGGTTGTGGAGTGGTGCGAACTGGTTGCGGAGTCGTGCAAACTGGTTGCGGAGTGGTGCGAACTGGTTGGGGAGTGGTGCGAACTGGTTGCGGAGTGGTGCCAACTGGTTGCGGAGTGGTGCGAACTGGTTGCGGAGAAGTGCGAACTGGTTGTGGAGTGGTGCGCACTGGTTGCGGAGTGGTGCAAACTGGGTGCGGAGTGGTGCAAACTGGTTGTGGAGTGGTGCGAACTGGTTGCGGAGTCGTGCAAACTGGTTGCGGAGTGGTGCGAACTGGTTGGGGAGTGGTGCGAACTGGTTGCGGAGTGGTGCCAACTGGTTGCGGAGTGGTGCGAACTGGTTGCGGAGAAGTGCGAACTGGTTGTGGAGTGGTGCGCACTGGTTGCGGAGTGGTGCAAACTGGGTGCGGAGTGGTGCAAACTGGTTGTGGAGTGGTGCGAACTGGTTGCGGAGTCGTGCAAACTGGTTGCGGAGTGGTGCGAACTGGTTGGGGAGTGGTGCGAACTGGTTGCGGAGTGGTGCCAACTGGTTGCGGAGTGGTGCGAACTGGTTGCGGAGAAGTGCGAACTGGTTGTGGAGTGGTGCGCACTGGTTGCGGAGTGGTGCAAACTGGGTGCGGAGTGGTGCAAACTGGTTGTGGAGTGGTGCGAACTGGTTGCGGAGTCGTGCAAACTGGTTGCGGAGTGGTGCGAACTGGTTGGGGAGTGGTGCGAACTGGTTGCGGAGTGGTGCCAACTGGTTGCGGAGTGGTGCGAACTGGTTGCGGAGAAGTGCGAACTGGTTGTGGAGTGGTGCGCACTGGTTGCGGAGTGGTGCAAACTGGGTGCGGAGTGGTGCAAACTGGTTGTGGAGTGGTGCGAACTGGTTGCGGAGTCGTGCAAACTGGTTGCGGAGTGGTGCGAACTGGTTGGGGAGTGGTGCGAACTGGTTGCGGAGTGGTGCCAACTGGTTGCGGAGTGGTGCGAACTGGTTGCGGAGAAGTGCGAACTGGTTGTGGAGTGGTGCGCACTGGTTGCGGAGTGGTGCAAACTGGGTGCGGAGTGGTGCAAACTGGTTGTGGAGTGGTGCGAACTGGTTGCGGAGTCGTGCAAACTGGTTGCGGAGTGGTGCGAACTGGTTGGGGAGTGGTGCGAACTGGTTGCGGAGTGGTGCCAACTGGTTGCGGAGTGGTGCGAACTGGTTGCGGAGAAGTGCGAACTGGTTGTGGAGTGGTGCGCACTGGTTGCGGAGTGGTGCAAACTGGGTGCGGAGTGGTGCAAACTGGTTGTGGAGTGGTGCGAACTGGTTGCGGAGTCGTGCAAACTGGTTGCGGAGTGGTGCGAACTGGTTGGGGAGTGGTGCGAACTGGTTGCGGAGTGGTGCCAACTGGTTGCGGAGTGGTGCGAACTGGTTGCGGAGAAGTGCGAACTGGTTGTGGAGTGGTGCGCACTGGTTGCGGAGTGGTGCAAACTGGGTGCGGAGTGGTGCAAACTGGTTGTGGAGTGGTGCGAACTGGTTGCGGAGTCGTGCAAACTGGTTGCGGAGTGGTGCGAACTGGTTGGGGAGTGGTGCGAACTGGTTGCGGAGTGGTGCCAACTGGTTGCGGAGTGGTGCGAACTGGTTGCGGAGAAGTGCGAACTGGTTGTGGAGTGGTGCGCACTGGTTGCGGAGTGGTGCAAACTGGGTGCGGAGTGGTGCAAACTGGTTGTGGAGTGGTGCGAACTGGTTGCGGAGTCGTGCAAACTGGTTGCGGAGTGGTGCGAACTGGTTGGGGAGTGGTGCGAACTGGTTGCGGAGTGGTGCCAACTGGTTGCGGAGTGGTGCGAACTGGTTGCGGAGGGGTGCGAACTGGTTGCGGAGTGGTGCGAACTGGTTGTGGAGTGGTGCGAACTGGTTGCGGAGTCGTGCGAACTGGTTGCGGAGTGTTGTAAACTGGTTTCTGAGTGGTGCGAACTGGTTGCGGAGTGGTGCAAACTAGTTGCGGAGTGGTGTGAACTGGTTGCGGAGTGGTATATACTTGTTGCGGTGTGGTACAAACTTGTTGCGGAGTGGTGCAAACTGGTTGCGGAGTGGTGCGAACTGGTTGCGGATTGGTGCCAACGTCTTGCGGAATGGTGCGAACTGGTTGCGGAGTGATGCAAACTGGAGTGGTGTGCACTGGTTGCGGAGTGGTGCGCATTGGATGCGGAGTAGTGCGAACTGGTGCGAACTGGTTGGGGAGTGGTACGAACTGGTTGCGGAGTGGTGCGATCTGGTTGCGGAGTGGTGCGAACTGGTCGCGAAGTGGTGCGAACTGGTTACAGAGTGGTGCGAACTGGTTGTGGAGTGGTGCGCACTGGTTGCGGAGAGGTGCGAACTGGGTGCGGAGTGGTGCGAACTGGTTGCGGAATGGTGCGAAATGGTTGTGGAGTGGTGCGAACTGTTTGTGGAGTGGTGCGAACTGGTTGCGGAGTCGTGCGAACTGGTCGCGGAGTGTTGTAAACTGGTTTCTGAGTGGTGCGAACTGGTTGCGGAGTGGTACGAACTAGTTGTGGAGTGGTGCGAACTGGTTGCGGAGTCGTGCGAACTGGTCGCGGAGTGTTGTAAACTGGTTTCTGAGTGGTGCGAACTGGTTGCGGAGTGGTACGAACTAGTTGTGGAGTGGTGCGAACTGGTTGCGGAGTCGTGCGAACTGGTCGCGGAGTGTTGTAAACTGGTTTCTGAGTGGTGCGAACTGGTTGCGGAGTGGTACGAACTAGTTGTGGAGTGGTGCGAACTGGTTGCGGAGTCGTGCGAACTGGTCGCGGAGTGTTGTAAACTGGTTTCTGAGTGGTGCGAACTGGTTGCGGAGTGGTACGAACTAGTTGTGGAGTGGTGCGAACTGGTTGCGGAGTCGTGCGAACTGGTCGCGGAGTGTTGTAAACTGGTTTCTGAGTGGTGCGAACTGGTTGCGGAGTGGTACGAACTAGTTGTGGAGTGGTGCGAACTGGTTGCGGAGTCGTGCGAACTGGTCGCGGAGTGTTGTAAACTGGTTTCTGAGTGGTGCGAACTGGTTGCGGAGTGGTACGAACTAGTTGTGGAGTGGTGCGAACTGGTTGCGGAGTCGTGCGAACTGGTCGCGGAGTGTTGTAAACTGGTTTCTGAGTGGTGCGAACTGGTTGCGGAGTGGTACGAACTAGTTGTGGAGTGGTGCGAACTGGTTGCGGAGTCGTGCGAACTGGTCGCGGAGTGTTGTAAACTGGTTTCTGAGTGGTGCGAACTGGTTGCGGAGTGGTACGAACTAGTTGTGGAGTGGTGCGAACTGGTTGCGGAGTCGTGCGAACTGGTCGCGGAGTGTTGTAAACTGGTTTCTGAGTGGTGCGAACTGGTTGCGGAGTGGTACGAACTAGTTGTGGAGTGGTGCGAACTGGTTGCGGAGTCGTGCGAACTGGTCGCGGAGTGTTGTAAACTGGTTTCTGAGTGGTGCGAACTGGTTGCGGAGTGGTACGAACTAGTTGTGGAGTGGTGCGAACTGGTTGCGGAGTCGTGCGAACTGGTCGCGGAGTGTTGTAAACTGGTTTCTGAGTGGTGCGAACTGGTTGCGGAGTGGTACGAACTAGTTGTGGAGTGGTGCGAACTGGTTGCGGAGTCGTGCGAACTGGTCGCGGAGTGTTGTAAACTGGTTTCTGAGTGGTGCGAACTGGTTGCGGAGTGGTACGAACTAGTTGTGGAGTGGTGCGAACTGGTTGCGGAGTCGTGCGAACTGGTCGCGGAGTGTTGTAAACTGGTTTCTGAGTGGTGCGAACTGGTTGCGGAGTGGTACGAACTAGTTGTGGAGTGGTGCGAACTGGTTGCGGAGTCGTGCGAACTGGTCGCGGAGTGTTGTAAACTGGTTTCTGAGTGGTGCGAACTGGTTGCGGAGTGGTACGAACTAGTTGTGGAGTGGTGCGAACTGGTTGCGGAGTCGTGCGAACTGGTCGCGGAGTGTTGTAAACTGGTTTCTGAGTGGTGCGAACTGGTTGCGGAGTGGTACGAACTAGTTGTGGAGTGGTGCGAACTGGTTGCGGAGTCGTGCGAACTGGTCGCGGAGTGTTGTAAACTGGTTTCTGAGTGGTGCGAACTGGTTGCGGAGTGGTACGAACTAGTTGTGGAGTGGTGCGAACTGGTTGCGGAGTCGTGCGAACTGGTCGCGGAGTGTTGTAAACTGGTTTCTGAGTGGTGCGAACTGGTTGCGGAGTGGTACGAACTAGTTGTGGAGTGGTGCGAACTGGTTGCGGAGTCGTGCGAACTGGTCGCGGAGTGTTGTAAACTGGTTTCTGAGTGGTGCGAACTGGTTGCGGAGTGGTACGAACTAGTTGTGGAGTGGTGCGAACTGGTTGCGGAGTCGTGCGAACTGGTCGCGGAGTGTTGTAAACTGGTTTCTGAGTGGTGCGAACTGGTTGCGGAGTGGTACGAACTAGTTGTGGAGTGGTGCGAACTGGTTGCGGAGTCGTGCGAACTGGTCGCGGAGTGTTGTAAACTGGTTTCTGAGTGGTGCGAACTGGTTGCGGAGTGGTACGAACTAGTTGTGGAGTGGTGCGAACTGGTTGCGGAGTCGTGCGAACTGGTCGCGGAGTGTTGTAAACTGGTTTCTGAGTGGTGCGAACTGGTTGCGGAGTGGTACGAACTAGTTGTGGAGTGGTGCGAACTGGTTGCGGAGTGGTGCGAACTGGTTGCAGAGTGGTGCGACACTGCGGAGTGGTGCGAACTGGTTGCTGAGTGGTGAGAACTTGTTGAGGAGTGGTGCGAACTGGTTGCGGAGTGGTGCGAACTGGTCGCGAAGTGGTGCGAACTGGTTGCAGAGTTGTACAAACTGGTTGTGGAATGCTGCAAACTGGTTGCGGAGTGGTGAACCGGTTGCGGAGTTGTCCAAACTGGTTGCGGAGCGGTGCGACTTGGTTGCAGAGTGGTGCGGACTGATAACGGAGCGGTGCAAACGGGTTGTGGAGGGGTGCGAACTGGTTGCAGAGAGGTGCGAAGTAAATGCGGAGTCGTCCGAAGTGGTTGCGGAGTGGTACAAACTTGTTGTGGAGTGGTGGGAACTGGTTGCGGAGTGGTGCGAACTGGTTGCGGAGTGGTGCGAACTGGTTGCGGAGTGGTGCGAACTGGTTGCGGAGTGGTGCGAA
>SZWC01003642.1:3820-24022 GCA_023375785.1 Penium margaritaceum
TGACCGTGGCTGACTCGTGTTATGATCAATAGAAGTAAAAGTCACTTGGATACATTTGTGGTCATGGTCATTGGCACATGCCAACTTTGTCAAGGCATTGTGCACAATAGCCACACCGAGCCACCAGTATTCTACCTTGTTTGTACCTGCAAGATCATGTCTAGTACATCTGCACTGTGATTGGATACTCTGAGCGTCTCCGACTCATGTTACGATGCGCAAAAGTTGAAGTCACTTGGTATACTTTGTGGTCATGGGCAGTGGCACATGCCAACTTTGTCAAGGCATTGCGCACACTAGTCACACAGCGCCACCAGTATTCTACCTTGTTTTTACCTGGAAGGTCATGCCCAGTTTATCTGCACTGTGATTGGACACTCTGACCGTGTTTGAATCGTGTTATGATCGATAGAAGTCAAAGTCACTTGGATACATTTGTGGTTATAGTCAGTGGCACATGCCATTTTTGTCAAGGCATTGCGCACAATAGTCGTGCCAAGCCACCAATTTTTAACCCTGTTTATACCTGCAAGGGCATGCATATTAGATGTACGCTGTGATTGGACACTGTGACCGTGGCTGACTCGTGTTATGATTCATAGCCGTTTAAGATACTTGGTAAACTTTGTGGTCATGATCAGTGGCACATGCCAGCTTTGTCAAGGTATTGCGCACAATAGCCGTGCCAAGCCACCAGTATTCTACCTTGTTTGTACCTGTAAGATCATGCCTAGTACATNGTCATGGTCAGTGGCACATGCCAACTTTGTCAAGGCATTATGCACAATAACCACACCGAGCCACCAGTAGTATACCTTGTTTGTACCTGCAAGGACATGCCTGGTACATTTGCACTGTGATTGGACACTCTGACCGTGGCAGACTCGTGTTATGATCAGTAGAAGTGGAAGTCACTTGGATACGTTTGTGGTCTTGGTCAGTGGCACATGCCAACTTTGTCAAGGCACTGCGCACAATAGCCAAACCGAGCCACCAGTATTCAACCTTGTTTATACCTGGAATGTCATGCCCTGTATATCTGTACTGTGATTGGACACTCTTACCATGGCTGACCCGTGTCATGATTCATAGCCGTTTAATGTACTTGGTAAGCTTTGTGGTCATGGTCAGTGGCACATGCCAACTTTGTCAAGGCATTGCGCACAATAGTCATGCCAAGCCAACGATTTTTTACCCTGTGTATACCCGCAATGTCATGCATATTAGATTTGCAATGTGATTGGGTACTCTGACCGTGGCTGACTCGTGTTATGATTTGTAGAAGTTAAAGTCACTTGGTAAACTTTGTTGTCATGGTCAGTGGCACATGCCAACTTTGTCAAGACATTGCGCACAATAGCCATACCAAGCCACCAGTATTCTACCTTGTTTGTACCTGCAAGATCATGTCTAGTATATATGCACTGTGATCGGACACTCTGACCTTGGCTGACTCGTGTTATGATCAATATAAGTAAAAGTTACGTGGATACATTTGTGGTCATGGTCAGTTGCACATGCCAGCTTTGTCAAGGCATTGCGCACAATAGCCGTGCCAAGCCACCGGGTTTTTACCTTGTTTATACCTGCAAGGTCGTGCATATTAGATGTGCACTGTGATTGGGCACTCTGACTGTGGCTGACTCGCGTTACGATTCGTATAAGTTAAAGTCACTTGGTAAATTTTGTGGTCATGGTGAGTGGCACATGCCAACTTTGTCAAGGCATTATGCACAATAACCACACCGAGCCACCAGTATTCTACCTTGTTTATACCTGCAAGGTCATGCCCAGTATATCTGCACTGTGATTGGACACTCTGAACGTGGCTGACTCGTGTTACGATACGTAGAAGTAAAAGTCACTTGGAAAACGTTTTGGTCATGGTCAGTGGCACATGTTAATTTTGTCAAGGCATTGCGCACAATAGCCACACCGAGCCACCAGTATTCTACCTTGTTTATACCTGCAAGGTCATGCCCAGTATATCTGCACTGTGATTGGACACTCTGAACGTGGCTGACTCGTGTTACGATACGTAGAAGTAAAAGTCACTTGGAAAACGTTTTGGTCATGGTCAGTGGCACATGTTAATTTTGTCAAGGCATTGCGCACAATAGCCACACCGAGCCACCAGTATTCTACCTTGTTTATACCTGCAAGGTCATGCCCAGTATATCTGCACTGTGATTGGACACTCTGAACGTGGCTGACTCGTGTTACGATACGTAGAAGTAAAAGTCACTTGGAAAACGTTTTGGTCATGGTCAGTGGCACATGTTAATTTTGTCAAGGCATTGCGCACAATAGCCACACCGAGCCACCAGTATTCTACCTTGTTTATACCTGCAAGGTCATGCCCAGTATATCTGCACTGTGATTGGACACTCTGAACGTGGCTGACTCGTGTTACGATACGTAGAAGTAAAAGTCACTTGGAAAACGTTTTGGTCATGGTCAGTGGCACATGTTAATTTTGTCAAGGCATTGCGCACAATAGCCACACCGAGCCACCAGTATTCTACCTTGTTTATACCTGCAAGGTCATGCCCAGTATATCTGCACTGTGATTGGACACTCTGAACGTGGCTGACTCGTGTTACGATACGTAGAAGTAAAAGTCACTTGGAAAACGTTTTGGTCATGGTCAGTGGCACATGTTAATTTTGTCAAGGCATTGCGCACAATAGCCACACCGAGCCACCAGTATTCTACCTTGTTTATACCTGCAAGGTCATGCCCAGTATATCTGCACTGTGATTGGACACTCTGAACGTGGCTGACTCGTGTTACGATACGTAGAAGTAAAAGTCACTTGGAAAACGTTTTGGTCATGGTCAGTGGCACATGTTAATTTTGTCAAGGCATTGCGCACAATAGCCACACCGAGCCACCAGTATTCTACCTTGTTTATACCTGCAAGGTCATGCCCAGTATATCTGCACTGTGATTGGACACTTTGACCGTGGCTGACACGTGTTATGATTCATAGTTGTTTTAGGTACTTGGTAAACTTTGTGGTCATGGTCAGTGGCACATGCCAGCTTTGTCAAGGTATTGCGCACAATAGCCGTGCCAAGCCACCAGTATTCTACCTTGTTTGTACCTGTAAGATCATGCCTAGTACATTTGCACTGTGATTGGACACTCTGAACGTGGCTGACTCGTGTTACGATACGTAGAAGTAAAAGTCACTTGGAAAACGTTTTGGTCATGGTCAGTGGCACATGTTAATTTTGTCAAGGCATTGCGCACAATAGCCACACCGATCTACCATGATTCTACCTTGTTTGAACCTGCAAGGTCATGCCTAGTATATCTGCACTGTGATTGGACACTCTGAACGTGGCTGAATCGTGTCACGATTTGTCGACGTTAAAGTCACTTGGTTAACTTTGTTATCGTGGTCTGTGGCACATGCCACCTTTGTCAAGGCATTACGCACAATAGCCACAACGCGCCACCAGTATTCTACAAAATTTGCACCTCCAAGATCATGCCTAGTACATCTGCACTGTGATTGGACACTCTTACCATGGCTGACTCGTGTTATGATCAATAGAAGTAAAAGTCACTTGGATACATTTGTGGTCATGGTCAGTGGCACATGCCAACTTTGTCAATGCATTGCGCACAACAGCCACACCGAGCCACCAGTATTCTACCTTGTTTGTACCTGCAAGATCATGCCTAGTACATCTGCACTGTGACTGGATACTCTGACCGTCTCCGACTCATGTTACGATGCGCAAAAGTTAAAGTCACTTGGTAAACTTTGTGGTCATGGGCAGTGGCACATGCCAACTTTGTCAAGGCATTGCGCACACTAGCCACACACCGCCACCAGTATTCTACCTTGTTTTTACCTGCAAGGTCATGCCCAGTTTATCTGCTCTGTGATTGGACACTCTGACCGTGGTTGAATCGTGTTATGATCGATAGAAGTCAAAGTCACTTGGATACATTTGTGGTTATAGTCAGTGGCACATGCCAACTTTGTCAAGGCATTGCGCACAATAGTCGTGCCAAGCCACCGATTTTTTACCCTGTTTATACCTGCAAGGGCATGCATATTAGATGTACGCTGTGATTGGACACTATGACCGTGGCTGACTCGTGTTATGATTCATAGCCGTTTAAGATACTTGGTAAACTTTGTGGTCATGATCAGTGGCACATGCCAGCTTTGTCAAGGTATTGCGCACAATAGCCGTGCCAAGCCACCAGTATTCTACCTTGTTTGTACCTGTAAGATCATGCCTAGTACATCTGCACTGTGATTGGACACTCTGACCGTGGCTGACTCGTGTTACGATACGTAGAAGTAAAAGTCACTTGGTAAACGTTTTGGTCATGGTCAGTGGCACATGTTAATTTTGTCAAGGCATTGCGCACAATAGCCACACCGATCTACCAGGATTCTACCTTGTTTGAACCTCCAAGGTCATGCCCAGTATATCTGCACTGATATTGGACACTCTGAACGTGGCTGAATCGTGTCACGATTTGTCGACGTTAAAGTCACTTGGTTAACTTTGTTATCATGGTCTGTGGCACATGCCAACTTTGTCAAGGCATTGCGCACAATAACCACAACAAGCCACCAGTATTTTACAAAATTTGCACCTCCAAGATCATGCCTAGTACATCTGCACTCTGATTGGACACTCTTACCATGGCTGACTCGTGTTATGATCAATAGAAGTAAAAGTCACTTGGATACATTTGTGGTCATGGTCAGTGGCACATGCCAACTTTGTCAAGGCATTGCGCACAACAGCCACACCAAGCCACCAGTATTCTGCCTTGTTTATACCTGCAAGGGCATGCCCATAATATCCCCAGTGCGATTGGACACTCTTACTGTGGCTGACTCGTGTTATGATTCATAGCCATTTAAGGTACTTGGTAAACTTTGAGGTCATAGTCAGTAGCACATGCAAATTTTGTCAAGGCATTGCGCATAATAGCCGTGCCAAGCCACCGGGTTTTTACCTTGTTTATACCTGCAAGGTCGTGCATATTAGATATGCACTGTGATTGGGCACTCTGACTGTGGCTGACTCGTGTTACGATACGTAGAAGTAAAAGTCACTTGGTAAACGTTTTGGTCATGGTCAGTGGCACATGCCAGCTTTGTCAAGGTATTGCGCACAATAGCCGTGCCAGGTCACCGGTTTTTTACCTTGTTTACACCTGCAAGATCATGCCTAGTACATCTGCACTCTGATTGGACACTCTTACCATGGCTGACTCGTGTTATGATCAATAGAAGTAAAAGTCACTTGGATACATTTGTGGTCATGGTCAGTGGCACATGCCAGCTTTGTCAAGGTATTGCGCACAATAGCCGTGCCAGGTCACCGGTTTTTTACCTTGTTTACACCTGCAAGATCATGCCTAGTACATCTGAACTGTGAGTGGGCACTCTGACTGTGGCTGACTCGTGTTACGATTCGTAGAGGTTAAAGTCACTTGGTAAGCTTTGTTGTCATGGTCAAGGGCACACGCCAACTTTGTCAAGGCATTGCGCACAATAGCCACACCGAGCCACCAGTATTCTACCTTGTTTGCACCTGCAAAATCATGCCTAATACATCTGCGCTGTGATTGGACACTCTGACCGTGGCTGACTCGTGTTATGATTCGTAGAAGTTAAAATCATCTGGTAAACTTTGTGGTCATGGTCAGTGGCACATGCCAACTTTGTGAAGGCACTGCGTACAATAGCCACACCCAGCCACCAGTGTTCTACCTTGTTTACACCTGCAAGATCATGCCTAGTACATCTGCACTGTGATTGGACACTCTGACCGTGGCTGACTCGTGTTATGATCAATAGAAGTAAAAGTCTCTTGGATACATTTGTGGTCATGGCTAGTGGCACATGCCAAGTTTTTCAGGGCATTGTGCACAATAGCCACACTGAGCAACTTGTATTCTACCTTGTTTATACGTGCAAGGTCATGCCCAGTATATCTGCACTGTGATTGGGGATTCTGACCCTGGCTCACTCGTGTTATGATCAATAGAAGTAAAAGTCTCTTGGATACATTTGTGGTCATGGCTAGTGGCACATGCCAAGTTTTTCAGGGCATTGTGCACAATAGCCACACTGAGCAACTTGTATTCTACCTTGTTTATACGTGCAAGGTCATGCCCAGTATATCTGCACTGTGATTGGGGATTCTGACCCTGGCTCACTCGTGTTATGATCAATAGAAGTAAAAGTCTCTTGGATACATTTGTGGTCATGGCTAGTGGCACATGCCAAGTTTTTCAGGGCATTGTGCACAATAGCCACACTGAGCAACTTGTATTCTACCTTGTTTATACGTGCAAGGTCATGCCCAGTATATCTGCACTGTGATTGGGGATTCTGACCCTGGCTCACTCGTGTTATGATCAATAGAAGTAAAAGTCTCTTGGATACATTTGTGGTCATGGCTAGTGGCACATGCCAAGTTTTTCAGGGCATTGTGCACAATAGCCACACTGAGCAACTTGTATTCTACCTTGTTTATACGTGCAAGGTCATGCCCAGTATATCTGCACTGTGATTGGGGATTCTGACCCTGGCTCACTCGTGTTATGATCAATAGAAGTAAAAGTCTCTTGGATACATTTGTGGTCATGGCTAGTGGCACATGCCAAGTTTTTCAAGGCATTGTGCACAATAGCCACACTGAGCAACTTGTATTCTACCTTGTTTATACGTGCAAGGTCATGCCCAGTATATCTGCACTGTGATTGGGGATTCTGACCCTGGCTTACTCGTGTTATGATCAATAGAAGTAAAAGTCTCTTGGATACATTTGTGGTCATGGTCAGTGGCACATGCCATCTTTGTTAAGGCATTGCACACAATAACCACACTGAGCCACCAGTGGTCTACCTTGTTTGAACCTGCAAGATCATGCCTAGTACATCTGCAATGTGATTGGACACTCTGACCATGGCTGACTCGTGTTATGATTCATAGCCGTTAAAGGTACTTGGTAAACTTTGTGGTCGTGGTCAGTGGCACATGCCAACTTTGTCAAGGCATTGCGCACAATAGCCACACCGAGCCACCAGTATTGTACCTTGTTTGTGCCTTCAAGATCACGCCTAGTACATATGTACTGTTATTGGACACTCTCACCACGGCTGACTTGTGTTATGATCAATAGAAGTAAAAGTTATTTGGATACATTTGTGGTCATGGTCAGTGGCACATGCCAACTTTGTCAAGGCATTGCGCACAATAGCCACACCGAGCCACAGTAGTCTACCTTGTTTGTACCCGCAAGATCATGCCGAGTACATGTGCACTTGGATTGGACGCTCTAACCATGGCTGACTCGTGTTATGATCAATAGAAGTAAAGGTCACTTGGATACATTTGTGGTCATGGTCAGTTGTACATGCCAACTTCGTGAAGGCATTGCGCATATTAGTTACACCGAGCCACAAGTATTGCACCCTTTTTACACCTGCAAGGTCATGTCCAGAACATCTACACTCTGATTGGACACTCTGACCATGGCTGACTCGTGTTATGATTAATAGAAGTTAAAGTCACTTGGATACATTTGTGGTCATGGTCAGTGGCTCATGCCAACTTTGTCAAGGCATTGCACATACTAGCCACACTGAGCCACCAGTATTCTACCTTGTTTGTACCTGCAAGGTCATGCCTAGTACATCTACATTGTGATTGGACACTGACCATGGCTGACTCGTGTTATGATCAATAGAAGTAAAAGTCACTTGGATACATTTGTGGTCATTGTCAGTGGCACATACCAACTCTGTCGAGGCATTGTGCACAATAGCAACACCAAGCCACTAGTATTCTACCTTGTTTGTACCTGCAAGATCATGCCTAGTATATCTGCCCTATCATAGGACACTCTGACCGTGACTGACTCGTGCTATGATTCATAGCCGTTTAAGGTATTCTACCTTGTTTGTACCTGCAAGGTCATGCCTAGTATATCTGCACTATGATTGGACACTCTGACTGTGGCTGACTCGTGTTATGATTTATAGCCGTATAAGGTACTTGGTAAACTTTCTGGTCATGGTCATTGGCATATGCCAACTTTGTCAAGGCATTGCGCACAAAAGCCACACCGAGCCACAAGTATTCTACCTTGTTTGCGCCTGCAAGATCATGCCTAGTAAATATGTACTGTTATTGGACACTCTGACCGTGGCTGACTTGTGTTATGATCAATATAAGTAAAAGTCACTTGGATACATTTGTGGTCATGGTCAGTGGCACATGCCAACTCTGTCAATGCATTGCGCAAAATAGCCACACCGAGCCACAGCATTCTACCTCGTTTTTACCTGCAAGATCATGCCGAGTACATCTACACCGTGATTGGACACTCTAACCGTGGCTGACTCGTGTTATGATCAATAGAAGTAAAAGTCACTTGGATACATTTGTGGTCATGGTCAGTGGCACATGCCAACTTTGTGAAGGCATTGCGCACAATAACCACACCGAGCCACCAGTATTCTACCTTGTTTATACCTGCAAGCTCATGCATATTAGATGTGCATTGTGATTGGACACTCTCGCCGTCGGTGACTCGTGTAATGACCAATAGAAGTAAACGTCACTTGGATACATTTGTGGTCATGGTCAGTGGCACATGCCAACTCTGTCAATGCATTGCGCAAAATAGCCACACCGAGCCACAGCATTCTACCTCGTTTTTACCTGCAAGATCATGCCGAGTACATCTGCACTGTGATTGGACACTCTAACCGTGGCTGACTCGTGTTATGATCAGTAGAAGTAAAAGTCACTTGGATACATTTGTGGTCATGGTCAGTGGCACATGCCAACTTTGTGAAGGCATTGCGCATAATAGTTACACCGAGCCACTAGTATTGTACCTCTTTTATACCTGCAAGGTCATGTCCAGTACATCTACAGTGTGATTGGACACTCTAACCATGGCTGACTCGTGTTATGATTAACAGATGTAAAAGTCACTTGGATACATTTGTGGTCATGGTCAGTGGCACATGCCAACTTTTTCAAGGCATTGCACACAATAGCCACACTGAGCCACCAGTATCCTACCTTGTTTGTAACTGCAAGGTCATGCCTAGTACATCTGCATAATGATTGGACACTCTGACCTTCACTGACTCGTGTTATGATCAATAGAAGTAAAAGTCACTTGGATACATTTGTGGTCATTGTCAGTGGCACATGCCAACTCTATCAAGGCATTGTGCACAATAGCAACACCCAGCCACCAATATTCTACCTTTTTTGTACCTGCAAGACCATGCCCATTATATCTGCCCTGTGGTTGGACACTCTGACCGTGACTGACTCGTGTTATGATCAATAGAAGTAAAAGTCACTTAGATACAATTGTAGTGATGGTCTGTAGCACATGCCAACTTTGTCAAGGCATTGCGCGCAATAGCCACATCGAGCCACCAGTAGTCTACCTTGGTTATACATGTAAGGTCATTCCCAGTGTATCTGCACTATGATTGGACACTTTGACCGTGGCTGACTCGTGTTATGGTTCATAGCTGTTTAATGTATTTGGTAGACTTTTTGGTCATGGTTAGTGGATCATGCCAACTTTGTCAAGGCATTGCGCACAATAGCCGTGCCAAGCCACCGGTTATTTACCTTGTTCATACCTACAAGGTTTTCCATATTAGATGTGCGCTGTGATTGGGCACTCTGACTGTGGCTGACTCGTGTTACGATTCATATGAAGAAAAAGTCACTTGGTAAACTTTGTGGTCATGGTCAGTGGCACATGCCAAGTTTGCCAAGGCATTGCGCACAATACCCACACCGAGCCACCGGTATTCTACATTGTTTATACCTGGTAGGTCATGACGAGTATATCTGCACTGTGATTGGACTCTCTGACCGTGGCTGACTCGTGCTATGATTCATAGCCGTTTAAGGTACTTGGTAAACTTTCTGGTCATGGTCAGTGGCACGTGCCAAATTTGCCAAGGTAAAATACAAAAGTACCACACCGAGCCACCGGTATTCTACATTGTTTATACCTGGTAGGTCATGACGAGTATATCTGCACTGTGATTGGACTCTCTGACCGTGGCTGACTCGTGCTATGATTCATAGCCGTTTAAGGTACTTGGTAAACTTTCTGGTCATGGTCAGTGGCACGTGCCAAATTTGCCAAGGTAAAATACAAAAGTACCACACCGAGCCACCGGTATTCTACATTGTTTATACCTGGTAGGTCATGACGAGTATATCTGCACTGTGATTGGACTCTCTGACCGTGGCTGACTCGTGCTATGATTCATAGCCGTTTAAGGTACTTGGTAAACTTTCTGGTCATGGTCAGTGGCACGTGCCAAATTTGCCAAGGTAAAATACAAAAGTACCACACCGAGCCACCGGTATTCTACATTGTTTATACCTGGTAGGTCATGACGAGTATATCTGCACTGTGATTGGACTCTCTGACCGTGGCTGACTCGTGCTATGATTCATAGCCGTTTAAGGTACTTGGTAAACTTTCTGGTCATGGTCAGTGGCACGTGCCAAATTTGCCAAGGTAAAATACAAAAGTACCACACCGAGCCACCGGTATTCTACATTGTTTATACCTGGTAGGTCATGACGAGTATATCTGCACTGTGATTGGACTCTCTGACCGTGGCTGACTCGTGCTATGATTCATAGCCGTTTAAGGTACTTGGTAAACTTTCTGGTCATGGTCAGTGGCACGTGCCAAATTTGCCAAGGTAAAATACAAAAGTACCACACCGAGCCACCGGTATTCTACATTGTTTATACCTGGTAGGTCATGACGAGTATATCTGCACTGTGATTGGACTCTCTGACCGTGGCTGACTCGTGCTATGATTCATAGCCGTTTAAGGTACTTGGTAAACTTTCTGGTCATGGTCAGTGGCACGTGCCAAATTTGCCAAGGTAAAATACAAAAGTACCACACCGAGCCACCGGTATTCTACATTGTTTATACCTGGTAGGTCATGACGAGTATATCTGCACTGTGATTGGACTCTCTGACCGTGGCTGACTCGTGCTATGATTCATAGCCGTTTAAGGTACTTGGTAAACTTTCTGGTCATGGTCAGTGGCACGTGCCAAATTTGCCAAGGTAAAATACAAAAGTACCACACCGAGCCACCGGTATTCTACATTGTTTATACCTGGTAGGTCATGACGAGTATATCTGCACTGTGATTGGACTCTCTGACCGTGGCTGACTCGTGCTATGATTCATAGCCGTTTAAGGTACTTGGTAAACTTTCTGGTCATGGTCAGTGGCACGTGCCAAATTTGCCAAGGTAAAATACAAAAGTACCACACCGAGCCACCGGTATTCTACATTGTTTATACCTGGTAGGTCATGACGAGTATATCTGCACTGTGATTGGACTCTCTGACCGTGGCTGACTCGTGCTATGATTCATAGCCGTTTAAGGTATTCTACCTTGTTTGTACCTGCAAGTTCATGCCCAGTACATTTGCACTGTGATTGGACACTCTGACCGTGGCTGACTCGTGTTATGATCAATAGAAGTAAAAGTCACTTGGATGCATTTGTGGTCATGGTCGGTGGCACATGCCAACTTTGTCAATGCATTGCACACAATTGCCACACCGAGCCACCAGTATTCTACCTTGTTTATACATGCAAGGTCATGCCAAATATATCTGCACTGTGATTGGACACTCTGACCGTGGTTGACTCGTGTTATGATGAATAGAAGAAAAGGTCACTTGGATACATTTATGGTCATGGTCAGTGGCACATGCCAACTTTGTCATGGCATTGCGCACTATAGCCACACCGAGCCACCAGTATTCTACCTTGTTTACACCTGCAACATCATGCCTAGTACATCTGCACTGTGATTGGACACTGTGACCGTGGCTGACTCATGTTATGATGCATAGCCGTTTAAGGTACTTGGTAAACTTTCTGGTCATGGTCAGTGGCACATGCCAACTTTATCAAGGTATTGCGCACAATAGCCATGCCAAGCCACCGGTTTTTTACCTCTTTTATACCTGCAAGGTCATGCATATTATATGTGCGCTGTGATTGGGTACTCTGACCGTGAATAACTCGTGTTACGATGTGTAGAAGTTAAAGTCAATTGGTAAACTCTGTGGTCATGGTCAGTGGCACATGCCAACTTTGTCAAGGCATTGCCCACAATAGCCACACCGAGCCACCAGTATTCTACCTTGTTTACACCAGCAACATCATGCCTAGTACATGTGCACTTTGATTGGACACTCTGACCATCTCCGACTTGTGTTATGATTCGTAGAAGTTAAAGCCACTTGGTACACTTTGTGGTCATGGTCAGTGGCACATGCAANCTCGTGTTACGATTCATATGAAGAAAAAGTCACTTGGTAAACTTTGTGGTCATGGTCAGTGGCACATGCCAAGTTTGCCAAGGCATTGCGCACAATACCCACACCGAGCCACCAGTATTATACATTGTTTATACCTGTTAGGTCATGACGAGTATATCTGCACTGTGATTGGACACTCTGACCGTGGCTGACTCGTGTTATGATCAATAGAAGTAAAAGAAACTTGGATACGTTAGTGGTCATGGTCAGTGGCACGTGCCAAATTTGCCAAGGTAAAATACAAAATTACCACACCGAGCCACCGGTATTCTACATTGTTTATACCTGTAAGGTCATGGCCAACATATCTGCACTTTGATTGGACACTCTGACCGTGGCTGACTCGTGTTATGATCAATAGAAGTAAAGGTCACTTGGATACATTTGTGGTCATGGTCAATGGCACATGCAAACTTTGTCATGGCATTGCGCACTATAGTCATACCGAGTCACTAGTATTATACCTTGTTTGTACCTGCAAGATCATGCCTAGTGCATCTGCACTTTGATTAAACACTCTGACCGTTGCTGACTNAAGGTCATGCATATTAGATGTGCGCTGTGATTGGGTACTCTGACCGTGAATAACTCGTGTTACGATGCGTAGAAGTTAAAGTCACTTGGTAAACTCTGTGGTCATGGTCAGTGGCACATGCCAACTTTGTCAAGGCATTGCCCACAATAGCCACACCGAGCCACCAGTATTCTACCTTGTTTACACCAGCAACATCATGCCTAGTACATGTGCACTTTGATTGGACACTCTGACCATCTCCGACTTGTGTTATGATTCGTAGAAGTTAAAGCCACTTGGTACACTTTGTGGTCATGGTCAGTGGCACATGCAAACTTTGTCAAGGCATTGCGCACAATAGCCACATCAAGCCACCAGTATTCAACCTTGTTTGAACCTGAAAAATCATGCCTAGTACATCTGCACTGTGATTGGACACTCTGACCGTGGCTGAGTAGTGTTGTGATTCATAGCCGTTTAAGGAACTTGGTAAACGTTGTNATCTGCACTGTGATTGGACACTCTGACCGTGGCTGACTCGTGTTATGATCAATAGAAGTAAAAGTCACTTGGATACATTTGTGGTCATGGTCAATGGCACATGCAAACTTTGTCATGGCATTGCGCACTATAGTCATACCGAGTCACTAGTATTATACCTTGTTTGTACCTGCAAGATCATGCCTAGTGCATCTGCACTTTGATTAAACACTCTGACCAATGCTGACTCATGTTTTGAACAATAGAAGTAAAAGTCACTTCGATACATTTGTGGTCATGGTCAGTGGCACATCCCAACTTTCTCAAGGCATTGCGCACAATAGCCAAGCCAAGCCACTTGTTTTTTACCTCTTTGAAACCTGCAAGGTCATGCATATTAGATGTGCACTGTGATTGGGTACTCTGACTGTGAATGACTCGTGTTACGATGCGTATAAGTTCAAGTCACTCGGTAAACTCTGAGGTCATGGTCAGTGGCACATGTCAAATTTGTCAAGGCATTGCCCACAATAGCCATACCGAGCCACCAGTATTCTACCTTGTTTACACCTGCAACATCATGCCTAGTACATCTGCACTGTGATTGGACACTCTGACCGTGGCTGACTCGTGTTATGATTCATAGCCGTTTAAGGTACTTGGTAAACTTTGTGGTCATGGTCAGTGGCACATGCCAACTTTGTCAAGGCATTGCGCACAATAGCCNAAGGTCATGCATATAAGATGTGCGCTGTGATTGGGTAATCTGACCGTGAATGACTCGTGTCACGATGCGTAGAAGTTAAAGTCACTTAGTAAACGTTGTAGTCATGGTCAGTGGCACATGCCAACTTTGTCAAGGCATTGCGCACAATAGCAACACCGAGCCACCAGTATTCTACCTTGTTTATACCTGTAAGATCATGCCTAGTACATTTGCACTGTGATTGGACACTCTCACCGTCTCCGACTCGCGTTACGATTCGTAGAAGTTGAAGTCACTTGGAAAACCTTGTGGTCATGGACAGTGGCACATGCCAACTTTGTTAAGGCATTGCGCATAATAGCCACACCGAGCCACCAGTTTTCTACCTTGTTTGTACTGTACGGTCAGTTCAGTATATCTGCACTTTGATTGGACACTCTGACCGTGATTGAATCGTGTTATGACCAATAGATGTAAAAGTCAATTGGATACATTTGTGGTCATTGTCTGTGGCACGTGGCAACTCTGTCAAGGCATTGCGCACAATGGCCACACCGACCCACCAGTAATCTATCCTGTTTGTACCTGCAAGATCATGCCCAGTACATCTGCACTGTGATTGGACTCTCTGATCGTGGCTGACTTCTGTTATGATTCAAAGCCGTTTAAGGTACTTGGTAAACTCTGTGGTCATGGTCAGTGGCACATGCCAACTTTGTCAAGGCATTGCGCACAATAGACACACCAAGCCACCAGTATTCTACCTTGTGTGCACCTGCAATATCATGCCTTGTACATCTGCAGTGTGATTGGACACTGTGACCGTGGCTGACTCCTGTTATGATCAATAGAAGCAAAAGTCACTTGGATACATTTGTGGTCATGGTCAGTGGCACATGCCAACTTTGTCAAGGCATTGCGCACAATATACACACCAAGCCACCAGTATTCTACCTTGTGTGCACCTGCAATATCATGCCTAGTACACCTGCACTGTGATTGGACACTGTGACCATGGCTGACTCGTGTTATGATGAATAGAAGTAAAAGTCACTTCGATACATTTGTGGTCATGGTCAGTGGCACATGCCATTTTTGTCAAGGCATTGCACCCAATAGCCACACCGAGCCACCAGCATTGTACCTTTTTTGTACCTACAAGGTCATGCCTAAAACATATACACTATGATTGGACACTCTGACCATGGCTGACTCGTGTTTTGATCAATAGAAGTAGAAGTCACTTGCATACATTTGTGGTCATGGTCAGTGGCACATGCCAACTTTGTCAAGGCATTGTGCACAATAGGCACACTGAGCCACCGGTATTCCACATTGTTTGTACCTGCAAGATCATGCCTGATACATCTGCACTGTGATTGGACACTCTTACCGTGGCTGATCCGTGTTATTACTTGTAGTAGTTAAAGCCACTTGGTAAACTTTGTGGTCATGGTCAGTGGCATATGCCACCTTTGTCAAGGCATTGTGCACAATAGCCACACAGAGCCACCAGTATTCTACGTTGTTTGAACATGCCTAGTACATCTTGTCAGACTACTGGAATGAATGGGAGCGGGAAGAACAGAAGCAAGTAGAAGCAGTCGAGCATGCAGGATCTCGGTAGCGCAGTGACGGAACAAAAAGGTGCGTGCAGATCCAAGGAGTTAGTCGCAGAGCCTTGAGTAGGGCAAGGCGGCGGGGCTCCAAGGCAGACAAGAGAAGAGAACATCAAGGCAAGTGATGCAATGAGGTTGAGCGAAGGATTGAAAGTGACGAGGCGAAGAGCTGTGAGGATAGAGTGGTGAGCGAAAGACGATAGAGGCGAGCAGAGCGAGAGCACGGTGGAAAAGCCTCGGAACCAAAGGGAACAGGATGGATAGATTTGTTCTGGTTAGCTTTTGCAACGGAATGAACTTCCTTGTTATATCCAACAGAACAGGGGTAAACGGCTTCTTTCCGCTAGCCAGATGCGGGTGACATATTTATCACTTTATTAAGGGATCACTTGACGTGTCGGTTCAAACAGTCATGAGATCGGAGAGCTGTTGAGTCAAGGTGGTTCTGATGATACTATAACCTTCTCGAGGCTCGGATTTACCAAGAGGTGGGAGGAGTGAGTCTGGTTCTTACTGTATCACCAACACATATGCACTGTGATTGGACACTCTGACCGTGGCTGACTCGTGTTATGATTCATAGCCGTTTAAGGTACTTGGTAAACTTTGTGGTCATGGTCAGTGGCACATGCCCTTTTTTTCAAGGCATTGCGCACAATAGACGTGCCAAGCCACTGGTTTTTACCTCTTTTATACCTGCAAAATCATGCATATTAGATGTACGCTGTGATTGGGCACTCTGACCGTGGATGACTCGTGTTACGATGCGTGGAAGTTAAAGTCACTTGGTAAACTTTGTGGTCATGGTCATTGGCACATGCCAACTTTGTCAAGGCATTGCGCACAATAGCCACACCGAGCCACCAGTATTCTACCTTGTTTATACCCGCAAGATCATGCCTAGTACATCTGCACTGTGATTGGATACTTTGACCGTCTCCGACTCATGTTACGATGCGTAGAAGTTAAAGTCACTTGGTAAACTTAGTGGTCATGGGCAGTGGCACATGCCAACTTTGTCAAGGCATTGCGCACACTAGCCACACAGCGCCACCAGTATTCTACCTTGTTTTTACCTGCAAGGTCATGCCCAGTTTATCTGCAATGTGATTCGACACTCTGACCGTGGTTGAATCGTGTTATGATCAATAGAAGTCAAAGTCACTTGGATACATTTGTGGTTATGGTCAGTGGCACATACCAACTTTGTCAAGGCATTGCGCACAATAGTCTTGCCAAGACACCGGTTTTTTTCCTTGTTTATACCTGCAAGGGCATGCATATTACATGTACGCTGTGATTGGACAGTGTGACCGTGGCTCACTCGTGTTATGATTCATAGCCGTTTTAGATATTTGGTAAACTTTGTGGTCATGATCAGTGGCACATGCCAACTTTGTCAAGGTATTGCGCACAATAGCCGTGCCAAGCCACCAGTATTCGACCTTGTTTGTACCTGCAAGATCATGCCTAGTTCATTCGCACTGTGATTGGACACTCTGACCGTGGCTGACTCGTGTTACGATACGTAGAAGTTAAAGTCACTTGGTAAACGTTTTGGTCATGGTCAGTGGCACATGTTAATTTTTTCAAGGCATTGCGCACAATAGCCACACCGAGCTACCGGGATTCTACCTTGTTTTAACCTGCAAGGTCATGCCCAGTACATCTGCACTGTGATTGGACACTCTGACTGTGGCCGACTCGTGCTATGATTTATAGCCGTATAAGGTACTTGGTAAACTTTGTGGTCATGGTCTGTGGCACATGCCAACTTTGTCAAGGCATTACGCACAATAGCCGTGCCAAGCCATCGGTTTTTACCTCTTCTATACATGCAAGGTCATGCATATAAGTTGTGCGCTGTGATTGGGTAATCTGACCGTGAATGACTCGTGTCACGATGCGTAGAAGTTAAAGTCACTTAGTAAACGTTGTAGTCATGGTCAGTGGCACATGCCAACTTTGTCAAGGTATTGCGCACAATAGCCGTGCCAAGCCACCAGTAGTCTACCTTGTTTGTACCTGCAAGATCATGCCTAGTACATTTGCACTGTGATTGGACACTCTGACCGTGGCTGACTCGTGTTATGATCAATAGAAGTAAAAGTCACTTGGATACATTTGTGGTCATGGTCAGTGGCTCATGCCAACTTTGTCAAGGCATTGCGCACTATAGTCATACCGAGTCACTAGTATTATACCTTGTTTGTACCTGCAAGATCATGCCTAGTACATTTGCACTGTGATTGGACACTCTGACCGTGGCTGACTCGTGTTATGATCAATAGAAGTAAAAGTCACTTGGATACATTTGTGGTCATGGTCAGTGGCTCATGCCAACTTTGTCAAGGCATTGCGCACTATAGTCATACCGAGTCACTAGTATTATACCTTGTTTGTACCTGCAAGATCATGCCTAGTACATTTGCACTGTGATTGGACACTCTGACCGTGGCTGACTCGTGTTATGATCAATAGAAGTAAAAGTCACTTGGATACATTTGTGGTCATGGTCAGTGGCTCATGCCAACTTTGTCAAGGCATTGCGCACTATAGTCATACCGAGTCACTAGTATTATACCTTGTTTGTACCTGCAAGATCATGCCTAGTACATTTGCACTGTGATTGGACACTCTGACCGTGGCTGACTCGTGTTATGATCAATAGAAGTAAAAGTCACTTGGATACATTTGTGGTCATGGTCAGTGGCTCATGCCAACTTTGTCAAGGCATTGCGCACTATAGTCATACCGAGTCACTAGTATTATACCTTGTTTGTACCTGCAAGATCATGCCTAGTACATTTGCACTGTGATTGGACACTCTGACCGTGGCTGACTCGTGTTATGATCAATAGAAGTAAAAGTCACTTGGATACATTTGTGGTCATGGTCAGTGGCTCATGCCAACTTTGTCAAGGCATTGCGCACTATAGTCATACCGAGTCACTAGTATTATACCTTGTTTGTACCTGCAAGATCATGCCTAGTACATTTGCACTGTGATTGGACACTCTGACCGTGGCTGACTCGTGTTATGATCAATAGAAGTAAAAGTCACTTGGATACATTTGTGGTCATGGTCAGTGGCTCATGCCAACTTTGTCAAGGCATTGCGCACTATAGTCATACCGAGTCACTAGTATTATACCTTGTTTGTACCTGCAAGATCATGCCTAGTACATTTGCACTGTGATTGGACACTCTGACCGTGGCTGACTCGTGTTATGATCAATAGAAGTAAAAGTCACTTGGATACATTTGTGGTCATGGTCAGTGGCTCATGCCAACTTTGTCAAGGCATTGCGCACTATAGTCATACCGAGTCACTAGTATTATACCTTGTTTGTACCTGCAAGATCATGCCTAGTACATTTGCACTGTGATTGGACACTCTGACCGTGGCTGACTCGTGTTATGATCAATAGAAGTAAAAGTCACTTGGATACATTTGTGGTCATGGTCAGTGGCTCATGCCAACTTTGTCAAGGCATTGCGCACAATAGCCACACCGAGCCACCAGTATTCTATCTTGTCTGCACCTGGATGTTCATGCCTAGTACAACTGCACTGTGATCGGACACTCTGACCGTGGCTGACTCATGTTATGATCAATAGAAGTAAAAGTCACTTGGATACACTTGTGGTCATGGTCAGTGTCACATGCCAACTTTGTCAAGGCATTGCACACAATAGCCACACTGAGCCACCAATGGTCTACCTTCTATGAACCTGCAAGATCATGCCGAGTACATCTGCACTGTGGTTGGACACTCTGACCATGGCTGACTCGTGTTATGATTCATAGCCGTTTAAGGTACTTGGTAAACTTTGTGGTCATGGTCTGTGGAACATGCCAACTTTTTCAAGGCATTTCAAACAATAGTCGTGCCAAGCCACCGGTTTTTCACCCTATTTATACCTGCAAGGTCATGCATACCAGATGTGCGCTGTGATTGGACACTCTGACCGTGGCTGACTCCTGTTATGACCAATAGAAGTAAAAGTCACTTGGATATATTGGTGGTCACGGTCAGTGGCACATGCCAACTTTGTCAAGGCATTGCGCACAATAGCGACACCGAGCCACCAGTATTGTACCTTGTTTACGCCTACAGGATCATGCCTAGTAAATATGTACTGTTATTGGACACTCTGACTGTGGCTGACTTGTGTTATGATCAATAGAAGTAAAAGTCACTTGGATACATTTGTGGTCATGGTCATAGGCACATACCAACTTTTTCAAGGCATTGCGCACAATAGCCACACTGAGCCACGGTATTCTACCTTGTTTTTACCTGCAAGATCATGCCGAGTACATCCGCACTATGATTGGATACTCTAACCGTGGCTGACTTGTGTTATGATCAATAGAAGTAAAAGTCACTTGGATACATTTGTGGTCATGGTCAGTGGCACATGCCAACTTTGTCAAGGCATTGCGCACAATAGCCACACTGAGCTACCA